>VZSF01001417.1:358321-658931 GCA_013398295.1 Chionis minor
TCTGCTTCCCCACCCGTGGCTTTCTTTACTGATGGACATGATAAATGGCTTCCACAACAGCAGAGCGCCTTGCCCAGCTTTGGCAGGTCTTTGCAGAAGTAGATTCTCCCAACACACCATTGCACCTTGGCCTGGAAGTGACTTAGGAGACACGGGTTAAGCCTGTGCTGTATTTCAGGCTGGGGACAAAAGTCTTCTGATGATGCCCAGATATTCCTGAATGCCTGTCTACGCTCGGAAGCCTGCCTGTGAAATACAGCAAAAGGGAACTTGAGCGCGGCAGCAAGCACGCACGGCATATCCCACGCGTATCGCACCCGCTCTATAGGGACCATGCTGATGTTAGCCCCATCTCTGCTTCAGCTTCCAAAATACTGCTCGGTACCTCTCATTTATTGTTTTTCAGGCCAGAAAATCTTCTATGAACTCCAATGTGTCCATACATTAAACACCATATTAACCATGTCTATATGCAGGGTTCCTAAATTACCACTGGGGAGCTCTAAATCCATCACAGCGTCTCAACTGTAAGAGGGGCCGTACGTGGTAGGCGTGAATGGCAATTACCCGGCCGCCTGGTTTGGGTGGCATCGGAAGAGTTAAAGATTTATTTTCCGCAGGAAGAACAGACTAAATCAGCAGTGACAGTAATTGCTCTGGCTTGTTTTATTTTTGTTGTCAGTGGTGGGGTTTTTTATATCCCACCACTTTCATCGGCACTTAATTGCTGGCGCAGAGCCTCAGCTGCCAAATTACCTGTCTCATTGCGATGCGAAGGGCTGTTGAACATCCTTTGCCTTCTGAAGAAGCTGTGGCCATTCCAGAGTTAAGGCTGTGGTGGGTTTTTTTTTTTTTTTTGCTTAACACAGGTACTAAACTTCTCCATCTTGTGTTAAATATAAATAAAAGACGAGGTTTTCCTTCAACCAACTGAGCATGCTGCTGAGAGAGAAGGCTGCCGGCAGCAGGGAGCCTGCCGACCCCAGGGCTGGCAAGAAGAGTTTCTGAAGTGGCACAGGAGGGCTGGGCAGAGTTTGTTGTAACCGTAACAGCTACCAGCTGAACAGAAAAAACAAGCAGGAAGCATTCACCTACAAAGCACAGTGGGCAAGGGGAGGGAGGCACATAAAGCTCTTCTATTTTTTTTAAACAGAAATCGCCATACAGAAGAGGTCTAGGTCAATGTTCAGGCCACAGCTTGCTTCTGCTGTGGCTCGCTGGATCTCTGACGGGACTTGCACCAAAAGCTCCGTGTGTACGTTGCCTGAGATTGTACCCTCTGGACCTAAAGGGTTCGGTACAGTCAGGAAGAGGTAGGTCTGGCAGGAGGGGCTCTTCACCTCTCTCGCTTTACCAGCTTCAGATGTCTCCGGGTTCCATCTCCTTTCCGTCTGCTTTAGCTTCAGGTTCATGACACCCCGGTGGTGCCATTTACCCAGAGCCTGTGGACAGATAAAGAGCTAGTAGGAATTTTATCTAAGTAGATTTTCTGCTAGCCTGATTCAGAGCAGCGACTTGAACTAGTCTATGGAGGTTTTGATGAATGCACTAATCACCCACTGTTTGCTCTTCAGAAAGAGTAATTCCTTAGTTATTCCTTTCTATCTGAATTAAGACTGCTTGGTTCACTCAATTTGTGGTCTCTGTGGCAAGTTTGCAGCACAGCAAAGTGGGGAAGATGCCTTCCACTCACCCAGCCTGATGGTCTGGCCAATGTCTAAACTCCCTGCCCCCGGTGCCCTCCTGTGGACATGAAGCCACAAAGAGGAGAGTTTGGTAAATGCCCTGTTATCTCCAGGATGTGAAATTATAGGGTCGAGACATTACTAGGGTACGGCCAGCTTCCATGTGCTCCTGGATCAGTTCATATCCTATGTCCATAGTTTGTAGAGCAGGAACCCTCAAGGTCTAGGTCCTGACTGTCAGATCCAGCATCCCATTTTCTACTTACTTTCCACTAAAAAGTTTCATCCTGCTGTATTGAACTTGGCAGCAACGCTGGGAGATGCAAAACAGATCACCTAGAATATTGTGGCTGGTCTGAAGGGAAAAAAAAAAAAAAAGGCATTACAATTTAATTGTGGTGGCAATGTTCTGGCAAGAGCAGAATGCCCAGCTGTCAAAAGAAGCCCTCGCCCACACCCCGGTGAAGATGTGAGGCTGTACCCCAGCGAACTGACTGGTTGCCTCTGGTTGCCTCTGGGATGGAAAGTATTTCAATACTTTGCTTTGAAAACACGCAGAGATGTTAACATTTAAACCGGGGAAGACGCACGTTATCTGCGGTAATCGACAAAGTGCGCTCATGGATGACTCAAAAGTGACATTTCATCTGTGCTTCATAATTGTGTGAGGAAGCGATCACGGCGAACACCATCCACCTCTCATGCGGGAGAACCACATGAGCACCGCAGAGGCCATTTCCTACATATGCTCTCAAAATGGGGCTTACAGCAGCTTCAGCTGCCGTGCGGGCCTTCCACCGAGAACTGAATTTCACCATTTAAGGTTAAATCTGGGGTAGCGTGACACCCTCAGTCTAACATACCCGTTTTGCATGAGAACATGGTGCGCTTTTGCAAAAGTTTCGGGCACTGTGTGGAGCGACTGTATAGGGAGACCCATGAGAGAAAAGCGATTCTGGCAACTACGGCAGTTTTAAACTGTTCTTTAAAGTGCAGGAATAATACTTGCTTGAAATGTTACTCCTTGTACAAGGTAAGAGTTTCTTTTAGCAGAATTCAAAATCGAACATTGCAATAATACTTTCAGTCAGCTTCATGTTTTTGAAGGTATCTTGGTAAAAATTGGAGTCTAAATGAATACCAAAAGGGAAAGATGGATAAATAGCTGTCATTCACAATTTTTACATAATTTAACATCCAATAGTAAGAAAAATCAGGCAAAATAAATGGTTGGGAATCTAAAAATTCAGAGGTGGTATCCAGTGAGTAACTGTGTCATCTCCATTCCACACGTAAATCATGCCGCAGTAAGTTTCATTAAATTCCAGCGTGCCGGAGCTTTGCCAGAGCTCCTCTTCCCAACCTGCCCAGGGAGCTGAATGCTCCCCGGCCTGGGCAGGGGCTGGGCTCTTCAGTGAAAGTGGTTGCCCTGTCTGCTGACGCTGGGCTCAGACTTACAGCACCTGGCAAAGGGACCAGTCGACCCATTGTTCTTCTGGTCCCCAGCACAGGTGAGACCGTGCGGGGCAAATGGCTTTGATTGTGCTGTTTTGCTTCGTGGCCGGGGGAGGGCTGGGTTTGGGAGCTGGGTGTAGAGGAGCAGAAGGGGAGAAGTTTGGCAGCCTCGTGACTGCTGGGACAAGTTGAGAAAGATATATTTTTCTCATGTATACAGTTATAAATTTTGATTTATTACACAAACTAGCCCTCAGTATACATGAAAACTTTCCTGTTGTGCTAAGGAAACAAGACATATCTACGTTCCTGGAGGCAAAGCCCAATGCCAGCACGATAATACACAGGCAGGTTGAACCAGTTCAGCACAGCTGGAACTGGAGCTGGATCACATCCCACCACTTAGAAGCGCAGAAGGAGGCAGCCACATGACTTTCCCCACTAGACCACATAAAAGCATCCTCAAAGTCAGCGTCTGGAGCCTGCTTAGACCTTGGGGGCTGAACATGACAGAGGAGCTGTTTCTAGAAGCAGCAGCCGGGTGACCAGGCAGAGCGGTGGTACCAGTGTACCGACAGCTGTGGTACAACGATGGGATCAGTGGGGATGACTGGAGGGCATGGAATTTTGAAGGATCTTTAGTGCTGGTAGCCTGAAAACCTTCAATCCCTGCAAGAGGGAGATGAATGACTATGCCTTTGATGCACAGCATTGATCCCTCACGGCAAATCACAGTAGAGCCAACGATAGTGATTTGTGTGTACATGCCTAAAATCAACTTTTCTAAATATTTGAAGAACATACATGGTGGAGAAGGGCCAGCAGACGGCTCTTGGGGGTGGCTCTGTCAGGACCCTCCTCACCATGCAGCAGCCCAGTCCCACCTGTGAATAGTTTGCATTGCCGTGTCCGTAGCCAAGAAGCGTGTTTGCATCTGCTATCAATAAGGCTTGACCCAATGCTGGATTGGCCAGGGCACGGACGTTGGTGAAGCGATTTACCCTGTGCTCCCTCTTTGGAGAGGACAGAAGTGCCCCCGGCTGGAGGAACACCCCAGAGGTTTGGCTTTGAGCCCTCTGCAAGGGCCTTTGCTGCCGGAGGGTGTTTATTTTTGGTTTTCTCAAACGGAAAGCTGAAGATTTCAAAGGCCTCTCCAGCTTCTCATGGTGAAACCGTCATTCAGGCTGTTTAGTGAGATTAGATTTGGGGTGTTCTCCAATAACCTACTGCATCATCATTTACTCCCATTACTAATACTCCAACAGATTTCGATATGACCTTTGCAAAAATAAAATCAGCCTAGATTGACATATTTGCTTTAGAAGATGCTAATCAATATCTATTTTGTTAGCCAATACGGTTATGTCGCCTGTTATTGTGATTTATTTCATTTTTGTTGACCAAAGGTGGCTGAATGGGTGATAACAGTACTGAAAGTGGCAAGGGTTAATAAATTCAGATGAGGTTGTCATCTTATTACCAGAGTGCAGGAAGTGAAGCACAGCCATTTAATTAACCTAGTCGCAATGAATTTCATGCAACACGCAGTTAACACTCCATCTATTAAAACTGCGAAGCAGATGGTAGTGAGCAGTTTTGTCTGCCGTAAATAGGGTACCAATTTAAATTACTTGCTGCGCAGGATTTTATAGGACAAAATTATCTAGATATTAAATGGTGAGATATTTAATAATCTCTTTCTTTTAAGTCAGGCATATATCAGACTCTTGATCCAATAGTAGAAAACTCAATTATTTCCATGAAATCCCCAAAATGGAGAGCTAAAAAAAAAAAAAAAGACACATCTTTGATGAATTGGCATGTCTTCAAACTCCAAGGCCTTCAGTCGTTGTCTCTGCTGGAGAATATATACCCCATTATAAAGTTTTACCCTGCTTTCTCTATCTGCCAAAGAGATTTTTATTATTCACACAAATGGATAATCCTAGTTGACTATTAAAAGGCCACATTTCTCAATAGACAGGTAGTTTCTCTCTTGCTCTTGAAAAACGATTGTGATAAATATTACCAAATTTAACATTTTCCTTTTCATTTCCCCCAGTTAGGGAGAGTTATGTGAGCACATGACTGCACATACTGGCAAGGGAGCTGTATATCAAAGGCACTGTGGGCAACTTAGTGCCTGAAGCTAAGTAGCCGCTTTGCTTCCCATCTCTCATCCTAGGGAGAGGAACGTAAACTTTAAAAACAAACAAACAGAAAAAAGAAACCACAAGTGTGTGATATGGCTTCATACGCACATAATGATTTAGACACTTCTGGAACAGGCCAGCTCTTTAAATTATTTCATGCACAAAATTGCTGCCCTCATGTAAAACACAGGGCAGAGACGCTAGGAAGAGGCAGGCGCTAGGAAGAAGCAAAGAAGCTCTCCTCAAATCATCATTCCCTCAGAAGGGCTTGAAATCCATTTGCCAGCAGAGAAGCAAACGTTTGTTTGAAACCAGAGTAGAAACCCGGGACGAACAGGGACACCTGAGCCAGCAGAGCAAGTAGGTTGCCGCACCCCCAGGAGCGTGTGGCTCCCGCAGTCCCAGGCAAGGGCAGAAAATTGTCTTTCTGCTCCTTCAGAGAAAGCAAATCTGACGGACCAACATCCTTCGGCATTCTCCTTCTCCCTCCGAAGACAGAGGCTTGACAACAAGGCTGTGCTGCTGGTGAATAAGGTTCATTAAGCCCGCAGAAAGCTAGAGGGTGTGCATTCATTTATTTGAATGACTCTCGGAGACTCCTTTATGTGAGTGACTTTTTCCTCAGAGAGGCAGAAGGCAAGTGTGTCCTCTGTCACCTCCTCTGATTGCTCTGTCCACTGAACCGCCAGCAATAGCTATCAGAAAGTCTCCAGAGATTCAAGGCATCACAATCCATGACAAAAGACATAAATTGCTCTTTTCACAGATGACATCCCGCTTTATCTCAGTAAAACACAAATCTCTGTTCAACGCCCGAAGAAGTCCTGGAGCATTACTTCGCTGGAGCAAGGCTTCATGTAAATATGACTAAATCAGAGGTGATCCTTACACAATCATCCGGCAAGATTTTTTTCATTCTCTATGCTGTTGACCCCCAGGGAAATTCAACTATTTATTGGTACCAGCCCCACCCTACTGAAGCAAACTGCCGCAGTCCTTTTTTAGCTCTTCATACCAAGGTCAAAAAGGGCTACATTTTCTGTTGTACAGAGTAGCACAGGTTTGGTTTGGCTATACCCAAAACGCATCGTATCTATGGTCCCAAGTAATAAGTGACATGCAAAAGAGACCACGAATCAGCTTTCCAAGGCTCAGAACAAACAAGAAGTAAAATGAAGGCTGACCCCCTCCCCAGGGGAATTTTATTAGCGGGCAGTTTTACTGCTCTCTTGGGAAGGGCATGCAGAGATCCCAGCACCAGCCCCTCTGCCCCAGGAGCCATGGGAGCACTTGACTGCTCTACATCCTTCACGGGTGTTTGTGAAAAGGCTTACGGGCTTCTTGAGGGGTGCAGGCGGATCTAGAGACCACCCCATCGCTTCTGGGAAAAGGACAATCACATTATCTTTGTGCAGCCATGCTCACCTCTGGGCTCCCACAGATTGCCACAGCAGCAGGACATGGTGCTTAAAAGATGGGAAGGAGAGGACCAAGGAGCAGAATATGGTCTTTGCTCAAGACCATAACCAAATAAACTGAGCAGTTCAAAATTAAATTTAATTCCATTTCTTTTCAAGCATACTATGTGCTATTTCCTTCCTAGCCATTGCTCCTGAAGAAGAAATGGACGGCCAGCCAGGTGGAGGAGACAGAGTCCTGAGCCACAGAATCTACCGCTGCTGCAAGCAGGATCTCTGCCCTTCTTCACTCAGAAGGAAAAAAAAAATAAAAGGCATGTTAATACCAGAAGTTTGAGAGCGGCAGTAAGCTGCTGTAATTTACTGTCACGCCGTGGATACCAAAGCCTATCACTATTCATGGCCTGACAATTTCCTGCTTTTCTTTAAACGTTATTAACAGGGTTTCCCCCAAAAATAAACAGTTTAAAACTTGAAAGATGCTACTGAAAGACTGTAAAACAGATTAAAATACTGATAGGACATTGATTGAATATCGGTATTGATCTTCATTCGTTAAGACAGGTCGATACTCATGGTTGCTCTCGGATGCCGAGGCACTTCAAGGCACAGTGACCAGCCTGGGCTGACTCGAGAGGTCCAAGTCAGCCCCAGGAGCAAACCCTGACTGCCAATTCAGAGCTTTATCAACAAAGTGTGTTGTTGTTTAGTATATTCATTTATAATGCAGATTAGGTGGATGAGAGGGAAATTTAATCGTTTAGAATGACTAATAACTATGCTAATGTGTTCAGATAAAATAAGCATTCACATATGCTGAAAGCCTTTATAGTGTAATAAACTTCTGTTATCTTTTGAGGCGTGCAGTACTTTGATTTTCATATACCAACTCCTCTTTATTTCAAGTGCAATAAACACATTATTTTTTTAAAAAAGATTGCAAAGCTTGAGACTGCTGAACCTCCTATCAGTAGTGCTCGCGTGAAGTGCCGACAGACTGCTCCGAGTAGCAGGCTCAGAGTTTCTTTGGTTGGTTGGGGTTTTTGACTGTCTGACAAAATGTGTCAAACCAGTTTGAAGAGTTGGACTTCAGACATGGCGTAGAGCTTTGAGGATATAGATTTCACCGGGTCTGAGACTTTGTGCATACAGAAACACTAATAGCCTTGGGAAGTGACTTTTATTTCCATGTGTATGACCAAACACCCGCTTTGATCCCCTATCTAAATTCCCATGATTCTTCCCCGTGACACAGACACATATATACACCATTTTAAGAATTTTTTTCCTCTGCTGTTGCAGACGCCATTGCCAATCACATGCCAGTGACCTCTGCCATCACGTGCAGGATCAGGCTGAATGTTTTCGGGAGCAGGTCGCCTTTTGGTCTGAGAACATCTCCAGGTGATGCTGCCGCGGGTACGGGAGGTCAGCCCTGGAGCCCAGCAGCCTGCTCCGTCGTGGCACAGCCTTGCCCTCCTCCAGGAAAAGTGCGATGCTGCTCTTTTCCCTTCTGCTGCCTCTGCACCACGTTGTGGTTCTCCCGTATGGAGCGCTGCAAAAGCAGAAAAGGAAGTGAGAAGTCATGGGCACAAATAATCTCAGAGGGATACAAAAAAAAAAAGAAGCTGGCATTTGCCATTAGTTTCAATCTGTCCTGAAAAAAAAAATCAAGTCAGTTCGGAGAAAATCAACTGTCTTGAAAAAAAAAGGAAGCATAGCAAATGCAGCAATATTATTTATTTAATCTTCTTCCCTTAAGAAGAATTAAATATCAAAAATACCCAGTCTGCAAAAGGAAAGAATCACCTGACAGGCAGCAATAAATGACCAGATATTAAAAATGTCATCAAGAATGACAGCAGGTCTTAGGGTTTGGTTTTCTCTTTTAATAAGACCATGAAGGGTAACTAAAATGAAAAAGCATAAAGCAATGGTGTCTCATTCTGGATGAAAGCGAAAGCCTCATCAAAAACATTAAAACAGGTATGTGCCCTAAAATAGGAAACGGGACCTCTCTGCCTGGTCGGCTTTTGTGAATGAGCGCAGAGAGCTCTATAAAGGGACGGCTGCCAGCACGGGAGAAGCAGGAATGCTGCGGAGGACATCTTCAGGGAAAAATCAGAAGACGAGCCTACTGAAGCTGAGGTAGAAAATAGAAGGAGGACTGCCTGGGAAAGTGCAGATCTCAAACAGCTTGTCAGGCAAAATTGCCTACCTGTTTCCATCTCCCTGGTGATGCACAGGTTATATTTGGTACTTGAAATTTTGTCATTCGCACTCCACTAAGTATTTGCCTGTGAGAACCTGTATTTAAATCGCAAGGTTAATCAGTCGTGCTGGCAAGCAGTGCTACAGAACGGAGATGAAGTGACTGACATGTTCAAGTCTTTCTTTAAATACTCACTGTTGATCTTTTCTGAGCTAACCTTAAAATCCAGATTCCAGTGGCTGTATTCTTTATGCAGAAGAGCTACGGGAAATAAAGGGTGATGAGCGTATTTTCAGTATTTACCGTTTTCCTGCACTCAGGAAGGCGGAGGAGGGAGGGGAGAGGACACTTGCAGGCAGAGGGGCAGCTGCTGCAGGAGCCGGCCGAGCTGAAGGGCCCGTCCCAGTGCGCTGCGCCGTGATGGATGCCGAGGGGCGTTAAAAGCTTTGCAGCGGGGAACTGGGTTACGTTCCTCACCCGGGCACAGGCTCGCTGCACCAGTGGAGATAACAGTCCTCATCTGGTTCTTCCAGCTCCTTAGCAGAAATGTCATAAATAAGTGCCAGGTGTGAGTATTTAGGAGGAACATTTCCTTATCTTTTAATTAGCAATGTTACAGAGGTGGGGTGTTGGTTTTTTTTTTCTTTTTGCAAAGTAGGTAGAGTGGATTTTTCCAGTCTAACCTTTTATGGGCCAGGCATGTGATCCGTGATGAGAGCCATGAGAGGCATTTAAATTATCTCTTTTGAGGCCTTTTTATGCTTATTTTAGTTTCAGTAGAACGGGGTCTGCTCCATATGTCCTGATTCACTACAGGATGCTTTTCTTGTTGGAGGAGTGGCTCTGTTTGATCAAGATGGTACTGACCTCGTTTGTGAAATGAAGTATCAACTCAGTGTATGGGGAAGTGCCTGCCTAGCGCAGCTTCTAACAAAAAAACTTTAAGAACAGTTTTATACAAGTTCTGTTAAGGAAAAAAAACCCAAACCTTATGTAATGTCCTATCACATAGACATTTAATCTTCCATGCACCTGATTACAATTTTAATCAGAAAAAAGCCTCATTTGAAATAAGGGCACTATCTTATTTTTAACAGTCTTACGCTTCTGTCGATGTGAGAATATAAGGTACTGAAATTGCAATAGTAAGGCTGGATAACTCTTGTTTTTATCTCCACGAGTGAGAAAAAACGGATGTTACTATTATCTGCATGTTACTATTTGCTATCCAAAGACACAGAAACGGAGGGAGAAGTTTCGCTCCATCGCAGCTGACTAGACCTTATCAAGGTATATACGCTATGTGAGTGACTCAGCCCTTCTTTATTTTAACGGCTGCAGTGTTTGCAAAGCTATGCTTTGTATGGTTAAAAAAAAGAGTGAAAGACATATCTGAGGTACCCTCAATAAAGAGCTGTAAAAATGTTGGTTAGACTACAGCCTGTGACTATATTTAGATATATGTCTCCCTGAAGAGTGCAATCACCAGTGTAAAATATTAACGGCTGGTTTATGGCGCTGCTATTTCCCTTTTACTTCCTCATTCGTGTGCATGCGGAATAAAGCAAATGAGCATCTGGGTGAGGAGGGTGGGGGACAGGCTGAGGAGGGGACTGTGTGTCCAGGTTGGCACCAGGGTTGGGGTTCAGCGAGGGAGGAGCACTGGGAGAAGTCACTCACCCCCTCTGGCCCAAGATCAGCCCGCACCAGCAGTGCGGAGCCGCACAGATTAAACGAAATCTTTTCACTGGGCTTTTTTGCCAGGAGAAATTGCAGTGGAAGTCAACTGGCACTTGCCTGAGAAAGCTCTTCTGAGGGACGCACAGACTTGTGCACGTCTACACCCAGACCTGACGTCGGGTGAGCGACGTGCGCATCTCTACTGCCTGAAACGAAATCGGGCCCTGAAAAAGACCCACAACATCACTTCAGCCAGCGTACAGCCATCAACAACACGCGCCAGAGTAGGCGCACTGGAGCAACGCAGCGACGGCAGCAGCTGTGGGCTGTGGGCGGCTGCCCGTGGCTCCTGCCAACACGTGGTCCCGGCGTGGACAAGTAGACACGTGCCTGGGTGGTACGGCCTCGCGGCAGCTGCCATCCAGCAAAAAGTCCAAGGGAAAAACTTCCTGGCACGAACGGGCAGGCTCTGTCTGGCCTGCAGCAATGAACATGAGAGTGAGCTGGTAGGAAAAAGTGAGCAGCGGCGCTTTTTTGGGTTGGCAGCTGGAAACGGAGAGGCCACGTGGGCTGTTTCTCAGTCTGAGCATCCTATCCAAACTCTGCTTTAAAACAGTGGGGAAAAAAAACAAAGCGTGCCTAAAATCTGACAAATGGTGCAGAAGACTTCCCCCAAAAGGGAGACAGGGAGGAGGTATTTGTAGGGTCACCCAGCCTCCTGCTTTGGGAGGCCGTGCACTCAGCGAGCGGCGCTGGGAAGGGTCTCTCACGGTTGCATATACGTACGGTAAAGGCACAAGAAGAGGGCACGTTCTCATGCAAACATCCAGGTTTGAGCATTGTTAGAGACAATATAATACCCTGCTATGGATGGATCCATGCCATGCTCTGCTATGGCAATTTCTGCTGCGATGAATTTCCAGGAATATGGGGAGCTGTGTTAATATTGGAGCTATGGCAGCAATAGCCACAGCAATAGCTCCTCCGAGTTGCTTGTCCCAGCTGTTAAAGAAAGGTACTGCCAATGCTTTCTGACTTTTTTTTGTTGCTGTTTTTAAATGTAGGAGATGCACATGATTAAAGCAAAGTGTCTAGATCTAGAGATGATATTTTAACCCCAGGGTGTGTGTGAGAGAGAAACACAGACAGGCAGAATGGATTAGTTTCTGAATTAGTGTTTGTAACAGTTCTACAAACACTTAGACAAATTCATAGTCAAAAGGATAGTGTCAACGTTTTATTTAAAAGCCTCTTTAAGGAGTTTCATTGCCGTATGTTGAAAATCTAAGCTTTAAAGGAGCCAATGTCTAAAAGTTTGGCTTACTTCTCGAATGTGTCAATTTATATTTTCCTTCATTTGACCTATTTATCTTAAAACATTTATAATCTGTTGGAGGGACATCCATAGCTAAATGTCCAATTTGGTTTGTTTGTTTTTTAAATCTGCCATTCCCTTGCCAAGAAATTAAACAAACAGATGCCACTCTTTTTGAGGGGCTCCGTTAAATACAACGTCTTACGCACCATCTGCTGGATCTGCAGCAGCAATTAACAGCTACACGCTATTCCCAGAGCAGAGCTGACAGCAATTGATGGTGCTGGGATACTGGCAATTTCTCCTTCCTGCTCCTCACCCTCTCCCTTCAAAATGCCTATAATACAATATTTCTGCATAAAGGACTGGATACGCTGAGTAAAAAAAAAAAAAAGGAATGAGATATTCTTTGTCCTTCTAATCGTCATGGATGGAAGTCCTTGCCAGGCATTACACTTTTTAAACAAAGAGCATATTCAGTGCTAATGACTGAGCCCATAGATGTCTGCAAAGGCAACGTGAGCAAAGTTTGTCCTGCTTCTTTCGGGACTGGTCTCCTCCACGCTGGTGCGCAGCTGCTCTGAGGAGGGGCTGCACACAGGGTCTTCCCTTCTGCATCGCTGGTTCGAACCCACTCGTCTGGGAAGCCACTGGAAATTGCTACCTCTGTTTGATACTGAGCTCGAGATACCTGGGTAGGCTCAGCCCGTGAGCAGTCATGAATCATGAGTGCCGGGCGTGATTCATGTCCATTATCTGCTTGCCAGGTAAATGGCTTCGTAACAGTAAAAACACTCGGAGACTGAGTCTTTTATTGGCAAGTGGCCCTCTTCTTCACGGGATACCACCGAGTGCATGGGTTCACTTCGTGGACTGGAGCATCAGTCTTCAGCCTACTGCCCTGCCCTTTCTGTTCAATGTGCAGATGGGTTACTTACCCTAGAAGAGATGAGCTTCCCTGGCCTTTTCTTCAGTGTTTGTGGCCGTGGTGCTCTGGCTTTTCCCAGACCATTGGGTCTGACTGTTAGTTACGCTCTGCCTGGAAAAAGTGGGGGGATCGGGGGGCTTCTCAGGGCACCAGAGGGCTCTTTAATGCACTAAAAGGCAATTAAAAAATCTGTGTACCTGAGGCTTCACCTTTCCTTCTAATCGACACAGAAAGTCCACTTCAAAACAGACTAGCCTGCCTACTCCCAGAGCTTCTGCCACCCCTCCACACATCCTCATGGGTCTCCAACATCAAGGTCTTCCTCTGAACACCATGATCTTCCTCCCACAGTTATCTTTATATACTATTATCTGCAAGAATTGCTTGATGCCGCAATGGTGTATTGCTTTATTTTCAACCAGTTGTTTGTGCTGCTGCCTCGGTGGAAGGATTTCTTTGCCTCAGTTTGTCAGGCTGATAGCCTGTCCTTAATACAACTGATTTCTTCTCTGAGCATGTAAGAAATAAAGGGATCTTGGGATTTAACAATTCACATGCTCAGCCTGGCCACAGTGTCAGGATAAACAGGTGTACGTTATTTTGGAAATTAAAATTTCCATCCTGACAATAAATCTGTATAGTAATTATCCTTATTGCCCTGTATGGTCACCATCTGTAAAGGCAATCTGAACTTAAAAAGGGCGTCTCATAAATCAGGTGAAATTTAAAATCTTCCAATAGTTGGTAAATCTGCCTAGGATTTAGGGATTAACTGAAGAGCAGACAGCTTAATACATTAACCTTTCACCTCTGTGGGCCTGGGTTCAAAAGCTGACTTAGGTCAAGAAGTGAAAAATTAGGTTGGTGATTTTGTCTTAGTTGTTACAAGTGCTGGGCTTCAGGAGAGTCTGGTTAGTACTGCTCGCAGCGCCCGGTTCTCTCACTGTGGGTTTACTTTGAGGGTTGCTTGTATCTTGTCTGCTGCTGGTACTCTATTTTGAGGTTACTAAATTAAGAACAAAGTCAGATGCTTGAGGAGACCTGTTAATAGGATATGGTGGCTGTGAGAGAGGTCAGGAAGCATCAAGGATGGCCCTATGTGAATACTGAGTAGAGCTCCCAGAAGTAGTTTCTCTCCTAAAACTGAGCTAGTTCATTGAAGGGATTGCACAGGTGCTGGGACAGACGAGGAGAGGAGGAGGTGTCCCCTTTAGCCTTTCTGCAGCCCAGCTCAGCCTGGTGGATGGCCTCACTCATCGTTGCTCCCCATGCTCCCACCCCACCGCTCACCCCTGCCCATCCGCCAGGGCTTGCCAAGAAAGTAACCTTTCAAGAAAACTGGTAAGCAAAGCCGGGGTCAGCACGCACCCCTTAATTTCTTTGTCTGTGCCCAAACACAATAAAATGCAGCAGCATGCAGCAATGTGGAGTGTCCCTCTCCTGGTTTCCTTTGGCTTCTGGAAGATGGGGACGCTGCAGAGGTCCTTGATGCGCCCTCAGCCGTGTGACACAAGGTATTTTGTCAGTCAGCAATGACCCTGGGCAGCCTGTCCTCGCTGGCTGGGAGGCAAAGTCTGCTTTACAGGGATGCGCCGTTGCTGAAGGTGAAAAAGCAGCCGGCGTCCATAAAGGTGGCGGAGTAGCCCGTCCGTCCCTGGCTGGTGGCGGTTGCCCCTCGCCCGTGGCACCAGCTTGTCGGCAGCTCATTTACTGTGGCTTCACACTGACTGCGGGTGGCAAAACACAGAGTGATCCGCACCCGTGAGGAGGCTGGGGAAAGGGATTGAGCAATGCAAGTGTCTGCAGCAGCACTGGGGAGCGAACCCTGCTCTGAAGCCCTATTAAAAAGCACCAGATTGGGAAGTCGCTTGATGGGATTGTCCCTCTCTGTCAGCGTGCGAGTATCCCTGTGTAGATTTATGCTTGTCACACCCTTCGGACCACCCTTGAGAAAAACCTATGCAAAAATAAAAATTACCCATGACCCTTGGCTTTGACTTTTTGACCTCTCCCTTTCCCGCACACATGCCCTGTCTGCTCAGGATTTGCCAGCTGACTAACGAGATCGGGTAAGATCTCAGCTCTGAAAGGACATTTGAAAGTAATGTGATTTTCTGGAACCCACAAACGCACACACAAAATCTACATTTCCCGTGTTGGGTTGGTTTTTTTGGTCTGCTTGGAACAAATGTCGTCCTGGGGGGATTTAACCTTAGAAAAAGGCATTCGTTACTGATGCAGGTCAGAGGTGAGATGAAAAATACACTGTGAAATCCAGTGATAGAAAGCTTAATCATTTATTTTCTTGCCTGGGATCTCTTCGCTTGTTCCAGCTGGTTCAAAAGCACTTAGAACGTATCAACAAGGATTACATGACTGAAAACAAACCTTTGCCAGCAGCAGAACCAGACTGACAGAAAAAGGACAATAGTATTTTTCATGCCACAAAAATGCTACTAAGCAGCATATAGTTTCATGTGAGCTTCCACTTCCCCTCCCCTCCTGCTTAAATTATGAAATACTATTTACAAGCAAACATTATAGTTCAGTTTTTAAGGGAATTAATATGATTAAAGGCTTGGTTGGGAAGTGATGATTGAAGTTCCAACTATTAAAATGCACATCAGTGTACAGGGAAAATAAAAAAGCACTGAAATTCTTTTCAAACCCAAGCACCAGGTGCGTTAATTACATTTCATTGCATGTTGGTTTATTGCTGCGGTCACTTGTGCCTTATGATCTGCATTAACACCTGCGTTCTATGGATATCTTGGTATTTCACTAAACAAGATGAATATTGGCCAGATGGTGACTCCAGTAGGAAGCATTTCACGTAGATATCCCTGCTCTGCACAGTTGCCTGTAAAGGAATCCTGAATGTCATACTACACCAAAGCAAACCCAAAAAGGCACAGCACTAAATTTGAGATCAACTGCTTTGACAGTATATTCACAAAGGACCAGTTGACGGCCAGATCCAGGCCTTGTAACGTGGATTTTGCTAATAAATCTCCCACGTGTAGCACAACGGCGTCATTTGTACCAACATTTCACCCTGTAGGGTGACCTTGCCCAGTGCAGAAACACAATTCCAAGGAAAACTGGGTCAGCTTAGGTCTGAAACACGTAGCATGGATGACTCAGTGTTTTTTTGGTGTGGGGTGGTTTTTTTTTTTCCCCTCCAGGTTGCATACATGACCTTTCTTCCATAGTACAGGTTAGTTAATGTACAACAGCCATCCAGCCCCAGGGAACTGCCGCGACGATGGGCCCGGACCAAACCCAACTACCCTTTGACCAAAGCAGGGAGCACTTCAGGAGAGGTGGGATGGGACACAGACCTCACTGCCCCGTTACTGGCACTGTCTGGCTCTTGTCTAACGCATCAGAAGTTACTTGCTGACCTGCACAAGAAAAGACCAACAAATCTCAGATTTCATGCTGGCGTGGGATCACACTGTTAAAAACTTGGGCACACCTTCTAAACAGCGCAATTAACACCTACCTCAAACCCACACCAACTAGAAAACACAGCATCGTTCCAGGGCACTCTCCAGTGCCGCCTGTGAGCTTTGCTGTTCCTATTTGCTGGACAGGGAGAAGGTTTTGCCCACGTGAGTGAGGTTTTTACTGGGGACATGGATGTTCATGGCTTCTTTTTGTAGTCCTTTGCTTGCAAATGTGGGTCGAGCAGTATGTGACCGTAGCAATTAAGGTGTCAATACAAATTGTCATACGACCAGAAGCACAGAGTTTTTATGGGCTCCACAGTTTCATCGTGCTCTTGCCTCCCCCTGGGTGCACTGGGAGGAGTTCAGGGGGTGCAACCAGTGCTTGTCAGGTCCCTCCTCTGCCTGCTCTGCCAGGACAAAGCTGTGCTGCCTTATTTTCCTCTGGGGGGGACAGCAGACACCTTTTCCCACCCTAAGGCAGGTAAAGGTGGGATGCTTGGAGTGTGCTCCTCGCAAAGCATGGTCCCCAGGCTGCTCCTGCCATACCTCTGAGAGAGGCCATGCTGGCACGAGGGGACTATGCAGACAAAATGCAGCAGGATGGCCGGCAGCCCAACAGCTGGCAGACCAGGACACAGAGCAGGCACATCAGTTTGGAAATTGGGGGCTTGCCCTGAGGCCAGAACATGCGCAATGCCTGATAGTTGGCTTTCTGAGCACTGTCCTTGATGAAGGCTCAGAAAAAAAACAACCCCAAACTAGATACAGTCTGCAAGTCAACACTCTGATGTGTACAAACCAAGGCAGAAAGTGAAGCACAGGGCTGACCATCCACGGAGCTCAGCCCCGTGCTGAGAACGGGTGCGGAGCACGCACGGACCCGGCCGGGTGCTGAGCCCAACCATCCCTACGGCGGCTGCGGGCAGCCAGCTCCTCACCCCGCTGCCGTGCAGGGATGACGATGGAGCTGGCAGCTGCCATCCCCTCTGACAGCCGAGCTCCTCGCGTTGATGACCCCGTTGTTCCCCACAGAGGCACGCAGCACCGGATCCAATCTACGAAAATAAGAAGTCAAAAAAAATACGAATTAACTCTCCCACCCTTCCCCTGGGCACTCTTCCCCCGGAGCTGCCGTTTTATAGAAGACCAATATCTCACTCTTGGAGGAGGGTAGGCAAATCCTATTACAAGTTGAGATTAACCATCAGTCAGATAACTCACCAGTGCAGAGATCAAATATAAAAGATGTATGTTCTGTGTCATCTGTTTAGCAACCTTAAATTAGCTCACATGGGTGGATGGTGCTGGCCAAATGGCAGAACATGTGCTGCAAATGGAAATCAGAGTCAAAGCAGAATCCTGTGGGATACCCCCAGCAATTTTAAAGCAGCTATCTTATTACCTAAGCAATTTTCAGGGACAGGCAGAATTCAGACCCAGCCGACAACGCTCTCCGGTCCCACCTTGGTGAAACTACTTCATTATTGTTTCAGTAGTGCCTGGAGAGCTCTATCTGCTGCTCCAGTTTCTCTGCAAAACCCCTCCCAACAACCCACAATAAAAGACATCTCCTGCGAGGACAGGCTTACGGTTTAATTTAAGACAAGGCAGAGCAAGTGGAAGTAACAAACAATCAGAGAGACTAGAAGGGAGGGGGTTGATGGAAACGGTGGAAAGCACTTGTCCCTGGAGTCCCTGTATGTGTACACATACATACTACATACAGATTAATGTGTGCACAGAGATTTCAGAGGCCCCTTAACCCGAATATAAGATAGCCAGAAATAATTGATATAAGAAATGCACACATGGGGTAGCGGGCTGGAGGATGGGAGAGACCTGCCTTGCTCTCTGCTGAGGAAGCAACATAGATGGGTGGGTTTGACTCCCAACTTTTTCCATGAGCAGCTTCGGGGTCCGTAGGCAGTTCTTTTACCAACTCACATACCTGATTGAAAACTCTCTCGTTTCTTAGTGTAAATAGTATATACATTTGACTTCACAGCCTTGGTCTGGGGAGCAGGAGAAATAAGAGGACTCTGCAAAGTGGCTTTGATTGGGGCTTCAGGTGCGCAGCGCACAAAAGCCAGGCACGGAGCCGACTGCAATGCCACCGAGAGGGATGTACATCATCCTGCCAGACACACAGGGGCTCCCCAGGCCCTCGGCAAACCATCCTCAGCAGGGCCTGGTGAGGAGTGTCCTTGGAAGGAGAGGGAAACCTTTAAGGAGATATGTGGACTTCCAGCTGGAGCAAAGCATGAGGGGGTTGTCTCGAAGCCATGGGCTCTTTGCTGCCTGGGGCATGACTGCAATTGAGCTGGGAAGCAAACAGGATGACAGCAAAATTCACCCCAAAGGAGTGTTTGTTTGTATATTGCTTGAAAATGTAATGGGGTTTTTTTTAAGTCTTGCTGAACAACTCCTGCAATGCCTTGTTTCTTCCAGAGCCCCCAGACATTCGCAGCTCCAGCAAGCCTTGCCCACGTGTATGGGTGAGGAGGTTCAGCCTGGCAAACCCACACGGGAATCGGCATGTCCTGGACCTCTCCTGGACGTGCAAGAGGGTGTGTGAGAGGCTGGTTTTAGGCCAGTTTTTCCCTTTTCTGAAGGGAACTAGGTGTACTGAGCCCATCTCTCATCTTCCTGCCACCAGGCATCACAGTTACAGTAGGAAAGAAATTATTCAGGTACACGTAACTCAAGAAGGATACTCTAAAAGTGAAAAACAATTTGCAGAGGTACTGATGGCAGCAGGATGCTTTGAACATATCCAGGTTTGTGTTTGCTCAGAGCTTTGGGATTCTCAGAGGAAGCACAGTAATGCCATTGAAGTGCAAACCGCTATGAAGGTGACTGTTGTAATCAAACCCCAGTGCTTGTTTGGAAGCAACATCTTAAGAAGCAAAGGAATAGTTTTGAAGAGGTCACTTCCAAAAAGAATAATAAAAATTCCTCTGGGTCAACAGCAGCATACGCATTGCTCTCAGATGAGATTCCTCCTTATCCCCCAGCCCCTAGGAGCACAACGTGCAGGAATTTCTCCTGCAACCCTGACAGTGCGTAATAAAAATTCACTTTGAAAAAGAGCATCTCCGGTAATGTTACAGGCTTTTGACTTTGCTCTTTCCTTCAAACACCGCTTGTGATGCTGAGCACTCATTCTCTTGGCCTATTTGTTCCTGGCAAACAAAGAGCAAATTCCCCTGGGTACAGCAATCCATTTTTAACACCCTGTAATTATTTAGGAAAATGTTTTGATAGGAGCAATGAAAAACTGGGGCATTTCAGGTGTCCCTGAGAAAGTTCTCAGAGCCAGAGCACTATGTGAAACAGGGACATAGAGTCTCTTTATTTATGGCATTACCGCCATCCCTGCCCCGCCCCCCCCCCAAAAAAAAAANTTGCAGCTGCGGTATTTGAATCTATTTGCAGTTCATTGAACAGCTCCATTGGCCTGTCATCTCCAAGTGCAGAAGGCACAAAAGTCCTGAGGGTCCACTCCAAAATGGTGAGGGAAGGGAGAACACAAGGACTCTGTTCCACGAGCATTGCCGATGGGGCAGGTCTGGAAAACTTTCTCTTCCTAAGCTACTGTCTTCTTCCATCCTCCCAAAATCTATGGGACTTCATATGTTAATGTACCCTTTTGGGAAGCCCTCTGATGGAAGACATTGTGGCAGAAAATGTCAGGGTCCTTAGCAGGAGACTCGCAGGGCTATGAGTTATATGGCCCAAAGGCACACGACCTTGATTCGTTCAAGGAGATGTGTCTCCTGCCATCCTCTGACCAGCGGAGAACGTCAGGGATGAAATCGGGAAGCTAAATGTCAATTCAATTTTGCCACAAGGGCATATTTTTCTTTGAAGCAAGTACGGGCAGGAAACCACCCGGATCAAGGCTGTGCGCTCGGTGCAGCAGCCTGCTCACATGCTGCCTGCCAGCTCCAACACGTGTCACCCCCTTTTCTTTTTCACCCCCAAGTGCCATTCAGTGTCTGTGACCTTGCTTTGCACTTACCTGTAGGGGTGAGCGTTTCAACTGGCGTTGAAAAGGTAGATGTTGGGTGCAGGGGGCACTGTGCTGAGGAAGGAGGCATGGGAAGGATGTAAATGCAAGCAACGGAAAAAGAAAATTAAACAGAAATGAAAGAGTTACAGCTCAGTTGTCCTTAAAGGACCTGTTATTTTTCAGGGAGTATGTGCAAGTGAAATAAAGGGGAAAAAAACCCCATACTCAGCATATTCACTGCCATCTCCTGGTGGACAGAGAAATAGCCCTATCCCGCCCTGCACCACCAGCTGCCCGTATATTAGAGCTTTTTTATTTCTTCAGTCACTGTAGAATCACAGACCCAAATGCCAACGTTAGGAAAAGGCACTATGTGTTTTGGAAGTGCACCACATACTAAGAGCAGAAGAGCATCAGGCCAGCTGGGGTTTCCTGAAGCCAAGGACAAAATCCCCCATCCTGTGGCAGGAGTAGGGTCCATCGCGGTGTTGGCCATCAACGTTTATGCCACCTCTGCCACAGCTCCTCTGTGGCAGGAATGATGTATTGGCCTGAATTACAGACCTGTCAGTAAGTTTTTCAGCCTTTACGAATAGTTTGTTGCTTAGAGAAATCCTCAAGTGCAATCAAAGCCTGAGAAAATGTTAAAATAGAAAATGAAACGGGCCAAGATGGATTAATTGTGGTACCTGCATATTGACACACCAGCATTCCCAGCAAAATAGGTGGTTCTGTGGGTTCATGCTAATCAAAATTAGTCACTCTTTTTTTTTCACATTACATTTCATGCCAGAGTAAAAAGATTTTATAGATGCAGAAAGCAACGTACGCAGGAAAGCAGTGCAGGGTTGCAGGGCACGAGCCCAGGAGAAAACCTGGATTGCTCCAGCTCCCAGTCGCGGGGTCAGCATCTCCCCCTGCCTTTGCTCCTGTTTCCCAGCTAGTGCTCCAGAAACGCAGCGTCAGGAGCTGAGATCAAAGCCAGGGAGGGAAGATTTGACTTTGCCCCCAGGAAAGGAATTAAAGGAAGTAAAGGAGAAGTACTTGAAAATATAGTTCAGCCAAGAACCTGGTGATCTGACACAGTTTTTGAAGGAGGAGCTTCGGCCCCTTCCCCTGCCCTGCGGAAGCAAGTTGCAGGCGGCGTTCCCTGCCTGGCTCCTGAAAGCATCACTCAGCAGTTTTAAGTATGTCACCGCCATGATCAGTCTCTGCTTTTACAAGTGAACCTTTGAAAAGACACCTCTTTAGTGACACAGCATGGCAAAGTGGGCCCGTGGCACACGGAGCCATTTTAAAGCTTCCATGTTTGCGTGCATCTGATGGAGCTGGGACTTCATACACCTGTCAGGAGCTGAAACCTAATGCTCAGTGGCACTTGGAGAGGAAATGTTGTGACAGCTTTTATTTCTGGTGAAATACACCAAAGAGAGACGGAGTCAGGCGGCTGGCTGCAGAAGCAAAAGAGCAGGGGAAAAAAATAGCAGACTTGAGCTGAGGGAAAGCTCTTGTAGCACTTTTCCAGAATTGCCTTTTCTCTTTCTTGCTGTATCCAATGTTTCCCTTCTGCCTACTTTGGCCCCTGGATAAAAATACAAAGAACCTTTAAAAAGAGAAGATAAATCCTTTCTTAGTGAGATGTAGGTTACTGATATCTGTCTGGTTATAAAACCAAATGGGGATCTCTAGCTCGGGAAAATTCCAGTGCAGAGAAAAGCAGATTTCCTTTGGTTTGCTGCCATAGGTTGGGTTACATCTCCATACTTCGATGGGAAAGTATCATTCAGCAGGAGCCCCAGTATTCCAGCCTCTCCTTTTTGCAGCAGGAGAGCCTGGCCCAGCGCTGGGGAAGTGTCAGCCCAACACCACCAGGAAGAGGTTTGTCCAGGCAACGGCTGACGGGATCTCCCAGTGTCCCACACTGAGCCCTGTCACGGAGCTGAGCTTGGGCGTGTGGCTCCCGGGGTGCGTGAGCGGTGCCCACCTCCAGCCTCTCACCTTATGCCTGATGCTCACCCTCCAGTGACTCCTCCCTCCACACGCTGTCCTGAGGGAGCTGAACGCCCCTCAGGCATCAGTCTGGGTTTCTCAGAGCCCTGCTCCAAGAGCCCTGCTAGTGAGGAAGCTCTTTGGGAAATCTCTTTTTTCGACTGCCTCAGCTTCCCTAGAGAGGATATTTGGTGTGTCGTGGTGGCACTTAAACACCTGATCTTCCCTGTCCTACCTCCTGGCTGCTGTCACCAGCCGATGTTCCCAGACCAGTGTGGGTTTGCTACCTAACTGCATCTAGCCACCTCCCAGCCGCGTGGCTCTGCCTGCATGAGGTGTATGCACCCCCAGAGAGACACGGGTTGGTCCCAGCTCTGCTGCCCGTGAGGGATCTGTGCCGGACCCTGCACCACGTAGAGCAGCAGAGGACTGTCTGCGCCTCCAAAAGCCAAGGCACGGTGCCCAGGCTGGAGCTGAGGCTGGCTGCAGGGTGGCTGTTCATCCTCAGCTCTTCCAGCACACTGATCTGCTCCCAGCAAGAGGATCTGGCTGGGTGACTTTTAGCACTAGAGCTTTTCTAATGCATGTCATTTTGAGAGCTAGCTAGTACACGATGTTGTGCTGGCGGGTCTGAGAAGCTGGTGAATTTTAGGAAAGAGGAAAGAAAAGGAGAAGAGAAAAGCCTTTTAGCTGTTCAGCTACACCAAAGTCTCTTTAGAGTCAAGTGATGCCACCGCAGTTCTGATCTGATTAGTGTTTTCCATCCCTTTTGCTTATTTTGCACAATTGCAATTGCTTTTGTAAGCACTGGATAGAGATGAAGATACCACAGATCTTAAAAGAACAAATGATATATTGCTAATTTCTGAGCATTAGAGAGAGAGGTCACATCTGAACGATCAGGTTAATTCCTGAGACCCCTGCTCATACCATCTAGCTACCTCAATTAATTTAGCTACAACACAAGAATGGATACAACAAATATACTAAATGTTGTAGTTCATAGTGTAATTCATCTTACAGTTCCTGGGTTACTTGCACTTGCAAAGAAAATACTTTCCTGCACTCATTTCTTTAGCTATTCATAAATATTTCAGAAGTCTAAGCTCATTTCTGTTGGCTGTGCTATAGTTTGTTGCTCCTTCTGTTTTACAGAAGGCTTTCATCTTGGGTTCAGCCGGAGATATACATCTTGTAGGCTATTGAAAGAAAGATGTCTCTGCGCTATGTTACAGATATGCCAGAGTAATTGATGTTTGAAGAAATATGGACTTGTCGACAAAGTTTTCCTCTGAAGACTGAGATGGGGTCAGAACAACAAGATATCGTGCCAGCGCAGCGTGAGGGGTGCTTGGGCATCTTGCTTCGACGAACAGCCAAGATGAGGTGCTCCAGAAGGCAATATCGGTTATTTCATAGTGGCAATAATGGTATTTGTTGCATAAAGAGAGAATATTTTTGCTCTCCTGTCAGCTAACAGGATGTATATGCTCAACTGAGTAGTCTCAATCCTTATTCCTGTAGGGATGTAACCATGCATATCATTTCTGCCTATGTTGCTCTGGGATCAGTAATTGTTGATCTCCCCAGCTTTTGTCCCCAGGGGTATCTTGTAGTCATAAACTCTGTAGGAAAGTGTTAATAGAGCTCGCCTTCTCTTTTTATGATGACTGAGTAAAAAGAAACCGCTACTTTACATGGTTCATTATTTTGTATACCATCCTCATGCTCTTCCATTGCCAATTTCTCTTTGCCAGCTGCTGTTTCGTGGTTTTCCAGAGGGGCAGAAATGAGGCTGTTGACCTGTGCAGAAAGACAACTCCTTGGTTTACATTTCAGGAGGTGCTCAGTAAAGCCAGGGGAATGGAGAAGACAGGAGGAAAAGGTGGGAGTGCAGGTGTGTGAAAAATAGTGAGAAAAGGCCTGGGTGGGTGGGAAGAGAGAGGGTACAAAGGGGTGGGGGGGTAAGGAGGCCCTGCCCCAGCAGCTACGGAGGTGGCACCTCTGCTGTGAGGACTTTGGATGAAGGTGGAGGCTCCGTACCAGCCCACAGACCTGCAGGGCGCATTGTTGGGGTGCAACTGAGCATGACACTGCCTTGTCGATCACCCACATGCTCAAGTGCATGGCCAGGACATGCTGCCTCCATGCAGCTTTGCAGGCCAGCATAGGTCCTTCCCTCGGAGATAAACTAGATAAACCTGCCCTTCTAGAGTGGCAGGAGGGGCCCCAGAGAGCCACTGCATCCCTTGCAGTGTAGAGAGGCTCAGATGCTCTCCCTGCAATGCCTTCCTCGCCGCTCTGAGTCCAGACGTTGGTCCTGCAGCAATGCTGAGCTTCCTTATCGTCTGCTCGCTTTTCTCTCTCAGTCACCTTCATCTTTTCCTCAGGCAGCCTCTTCTGTTTGGATTGGAAGGGAGGAACAGTCCCCTGGTGTAACTGTATGGATGGTACTTCGCCTCCTCCACAAAAACTTGACGCTGCTGCAATGCTCCCTGAGACGTGCCAGCTGTCCAACCAGCCAGTTGCAAGCCAACGGTCTTGCTTCATATTTTGCAAAGAGCCCTCATTTTGGTGTTATTCTGTGCTGTACACACAGTTTTTCCCATAGATTTTTTTTTTTAATCTATAGATTATGTAGATAACTCTAACTGGCTGATAAGCGTGATGGTTTTTGCCTGATTCCCGCCCTGTCTCGAGCTGCAGATAGACTGGTTTTGTTTTGGTGTAACGGGGGATCCAGCCATGCCCGTGTCTCTGGATGGCACCCATGGAACCAGGCACATAGCACATGAACTTTCCACTCTGGAGGATTTTACTCATTATTTTTTGCAGGGCGGCTAGCTCAAAGACATCTCAGTCGCTGATCTGAACTCCTAGACGTTGCTACAATACTGCTGCCGAACAAAGGCAGGCTTTGATTTATGCAGTGAAAACAGAGTGGGTGGAAATGTCTCAGGATTCAACAGCCTGCCTGTTTTAAAGCTCATCCTTAGTCCCCGTAAATTATGTTCATATTAAAAGCCAGCTTGGAGCAGCAAGAATAAACTGGGGCATTTCGTGTGTGTCCCCCCTCACCCCATCCTCGTGCCGTCCTCCAGCCCAACACTGCACTCGCATCTTTCAGTGGGATGCAGCATTTCCAAGCTTTCGTGTGAGAATATGTTGTGCTCCCATTTCGGGTTTCTGAGACAATATTTTTCGTGCTCCCATTTTGGGTTTGTGAGACAGAAACAGAAACCACTGCAGTTCCTGTTTTTGCAGAATGAATTTGCTTTAACCCGATAGTTTGTTTAATTTACCAAAGCTGTAGCTGTAACACCTGCAAGGCACATCCTCATATAATTTTCCAACAGGCAGGAAAGAATCCAATAGGGAAATTAGTTTCCTTTTTTTCTCTTTCTTTTCTGGTGTAGCAAAGCTGCTTTTCAGTAAAGATGCCAAAAATTCCTGTGCCCAAACAGTGAGTTTAGTGTGTTTGGCTTTGGGATGTGAATATTTTTACACAGCTTCTAATCTGCTGTTATTTAGTAACAGCTTTTACAGGGTGATTTTCCTGCAGTACTTGGAGATTGCAGATGGTTCGCAAAGATTTTTAGCAACTTTTTGGCTGGCCTGTTCTTTACTGTGTGCATTTGTGCTTGAAAAACTGAGGAAAAATTGGGCTGGGGGATAGAAAGCCTTTAACTCTCCTGGCCATACAGAAAAGGTTGAAAATACGGGCTAATTTGATCCGTAAGATTCAAAAGCCAGAAGGAAAATGAAGACTCCCGCATTTATTGTATTTAACATTTTATCATTTGGGGTTGGGAGTAGATGAATTCATGAATTTTGAATGTTTGGAAGTGCTCTTGTTATAATCATAGCCTAAATCAAATACAAGTAGCAATAATCAAATCTGGGTTTGGGAGCTCATAGACAAGGGAAAAAAAACCCCTTAAATTACTTGTAAATGTGCAAATGAAAGCTTTCCAAATGACCAGATGAGTGAGAGAGACAAAAGAATGACGCAAAATACATTTAAACTGGGACTGCAAACAGGTTGATCATATATTCCAGGCTTGTCTGATCGTATATTCCAGGCATGTCCGACCAAAGCAGTTACTATAAACCCTCGATACAAAAATGAAACGCGCAGCACGGAACTGCACATCTACTGCTGAAAATCAGACACCTCTTTTGACAAATGCCTGCCTTTTTGCTGGAGTGATGTTCACTTCAAAGGCTAAACAAAAGAATGATTCACAATAAAACCAACATCCTTAAATTTTCTGAGGCTCTGAGCTCTGTGTTTAGCTCTGCAGATGCAGTGTGTCTGCAATCACGCTACTCAGCTCAGGCTGCTGCTGTAAAACCTGAGCTCTCGCCTCTGCACAACGCTGTTCTAGTTTTGGTTTACTTATTTTGAACATAAAATAGCCTGTTAGCTGCCGAAATTAAAGGTATTGGAACACTGCTTTCACTATAATTAAAAAATCCTTCAGGGATGTATAGAAGACGTGTTTTTTATACCTTTCTATATGCTCATTAATTCCACCACTATTTTAAGACAAATGCCAAAATAGCTGTATTTTCACAAATTATACCTTTTTTCACCATTGTCTCAGATAAAGAGCATACAATGGTTCCACAACTACGGTTCTTTTCACCCATTGTGTTAGCACGAACCTGCCAAGTCCACCAGAAAACTATCATCTCCACTGCTTTCTCCCTCAAGTGCACCCTCAAAGATTTGTGTGACCTCCAGCTTCTCAGCTGGCTTGCAAGGGATGAGAGTCAAATGAACTGGGGAGGTCGGTCAACAAGGAATGTTTTGGAATACCCCCCTCCCACCAGGCCATAGTAAAGAAAGGAAGAAACTGGTGTAAAACTGGACATAATCACAGGTCTGTCAGGCCAAGCGCTACAAGATTCACGTCGCCCACTTGCTGGTCCTAGAGCTCTCCCAGCAGCACAAGGTGGCTGAACACCTAAGAACTGTAGTGCTACTAAATCCCCAAATGTTGGCTGTATGCTCCGGGCTGTTTGAGAGCTGCCATGTCCATCAGGTCATGTTCTCTGCCCCCCTCATCTCAGCCTCTTTCCAGGAGCGGTAGGACACCACACCAGCCATCCAAGTGGCCATGGAGCAACCACACAAATGAAACCTCCTGCCTCTGCTGCTCATTTGAAAAATAAGGATAACAGCATCGTGCTTCCACAGGAGATGTCCCGAGGAAGAACAGATTAAAGGCCATTAAGTGTTGGTGTGCTGTGATGGGCATGTCAGCGCCCAAACAGTTATTATCCAGCCTGCATACGGCTGCTTTAGTCCTGCGCACCAGTAAAAGTCTCCTTTGCATCTGCTGTCCACCCTCTTCCTCTGCAGCCTGACCCTGGCTTCCCTCCCCTGTCCCCATGCCTGCCCATGAGCTATTTCCACATGAAAATAACCTCGCCAGCTCATAACTTGTCCCACTTACAGCGCGAGGAAAGTGCTACCTGGCTTCACAACAATGGCATTTATAGCTTAAAAATGGCTTTTCGGTTATAGCAAATGGGCAGCAAACTGATATCCATGTTGCTTCTTCCACGTTACTGCTTTCATCCCCAAAAGCAGATAACATTCTTGTTCTGCATTTAGAGAGGGGTTTTTTTTCAATTGTCTATCTTGAGGTCACATTGTTGGGGCTTTTTTCAGAGATTAGCTATAATAGCAACCTGAAATTCTGCTTCCACAAATAAGTTTATTATTGAATTTTCTGTATTATGTTACTAATTCAAATTTGTGTAAGACGAAACTCTAACAGAGTGCTGGGAGCTGGTTATTGCTGAAGTAAAATGTGTATTTGATCCCACTCAGGAGACTTGCAGGTGATGGCAGAGACATTGAACAGATACTGAATTCACATAACCATCTATCCCAAAATAAAGAGAAAACTCTGTGATACACTAAGACCATTCTTGGGGTGAAACAACAAGCCAAATTACGTCTTAGCCTTCATCAGCAGGAGGGAGGTGTGCCACACAGCTGCTGTTGAAAATACCAGGGGAGATTAACATCTCAGGTCTCCAAAAACTACATGAGAGATGTTAACAAAATGAGAGAAGAATGTACTCCTTTGAGTGCGAGGCCTTTGCAAACAGACGGAAGACCTTGGCTTTCTTCCTACCTTGTTTTCCTAAAAAAACAGGCGTCTTCTAAATGAAACTGTATAAAATTTCCCATTTCCAAACTTTGAACCCAGCCCTGTGGTTCATCAGATAAAACTGCAATCAAAGCCCCAGGCAGAAGCCCAAAAGATAAAGTCCTCATCGTTGTACCCACCTGTGAGGAACCACGAGGTGACCAGCTGTTGCCTGAGCACCTTGGGGCGTGCTCAGCACCGTCCCTCAGCCGTGGCATTCTCGCTAAGACCAATTCTTTACCCCTATTAGTCAAAGCTCATTCTGATGGCATATTCATCTCCATAATGAAGAATTAATTTCCCAGACTAGTTTGCAATGTTAAGGAATATGGATGGATGTATTTTCTGGTTTCTTACTGTTTCTTACAGCGCCTGGGTTCAGCTCTGCTGCTCTCCCTGCACATTAAATCCCTTTTAAGGTCTCTCTTTTCCTTCCTCTGCAGATTTGCTTTGCTTTGCTTCCTTCTCCCAGGCCAGCAGATGCTTCTTGATCCTTGCAGGCATTTATGAGCTTCCTGGTCCTTTCTCTCTCCTCTGTGCAGCCCCAGGGCTTGAAGGCTTCCCAGGAGAAAGGCACAGTAATGTGCTTTTCTCACTCTGACCCGAGGGAGTCCCACAGGCTTGTAGGTGTACAAGATAATCACCAACAGCAGGAGACTCTGAAAGGACAGGTTGACTTTGCTTCTGTCTCACCTCTGGGCTGGCATAAAGCAGAGCTCAGATCTGAGCTTTGCCTTTCTGTTGTGTTTTTCTGTTTGTTTGGGTTTTTTTTTTGTTTTGTTTTGTTAGGTCTCACTCAGGGAATGCAGCAATTATTTTTAAACCTCTGTGAAAGAGCTTCACTGAGTTTGGGAATAGCTGGGTTGAGTTCCACCAGACTGGAAGCCCAGGTGTAAATCATCCTTTTTATGTTCTTCCATCTTGTGTTATTTGCAGAGCAGATATGCTACCCAGCCATGAAAGCAGAGGATAGTGTTGGTGTATCGCAGTAGCTTGGCTGCTGGCTGCTGGCTGGGTGCAGAAAGACAGCAGAAATGCCAGCTGATTTTCTTGGGTTACTGCTCTTCAGGACCTTTTGTGCAGTTAACACCAAGGTTTCTGATACTGTAGAGACAAGGTCTCATCAAAAGGACTTGCTGGAGGCTTTGTGTCCTCTCCAGCAGAAACAATGCTATGTGCAGAGGGGACAAAGGCAACACCGTCCTCAGATTTCAGCTGGTCACGCCACTGGTGAGATGAATATTTGACAGCCAAGAGACCTTTTTTAACGGGAGGCAAAAGAGCTCATACGCTGCATGGCATGGAGGTGGGCTACGGGACTGGGAGGCTGTAGGTCTCTTCCTCAGCCAGCCAGCACCACCCTGCACAGTGGGTCTGCAGCCTCCCCTGGACACCCTGCATCCAGCTTTCCTTCAGCAAACCCTCACACCAGAGAAAGCTGTGGGCAGTCTGGTCTTTAGGGGGATATTTCCCAAGTTTAGTCAAGTTGACTAAAAAAGGTAACTTTTTTCCAAATTCAGATGAAGTGTAGGTGAAGGGGGGGGTTCATTCATTTATTTTGTATGAAAGATCTCTAAGCTTTAAGCTACACCCCTAAAAAAGATGCTTGCCCTTTTTTTTTTGGTGGAGCTGACCCCTAGGCTTGATCCTCTCAAAAGCACTAAAGTTACGCCAAGAAACCATAATGCTAAGCTTGCTGTAGGGCAGATCAACTCCATACACTTTCGATGATACACTGGAGCAACAAGTTCGTTATTATCCTGGCTTCAGAAAAAAAACTCTCTTGAATAAAAACTTGTCTTTGAAATATAAATTAACTGATGCTTTTATCTTTTACACAGGGCGAGGGGGACATTGAAGCCTGTCCACTGGCGTACGCTGTGCACTAAAAGGCATGCAAAGAATACACTAATGGGTGTGCAAAACCAACAAGACCATGTCCTGAGATGGTACAATTTGGTGTAGTGGCAGGAGTTTCTGCCCTGAGTGGGTCAGGGCGGTGAAACATCAGTACCAAAATCCCTACTAATGAAGGAGGAGATTTTAGATGAGCTTGACAACCACACAATTATGTTTTAGCTTCACCAGTCTGAGGTTACTCAAGCTGGCGATGCAGTCAAACACGTTAGAGTCAAACCGTAAAAGAAGAGCATAAAGAATAAAAGCAACGGGGGACTAAATGGCAGTCCCAATAACAAATAAAATGATGATGGTATTTTCAAAAGTGCCACCAGAGGGCAATAACAGGCAGAGAACGAGCTAACCTTGGCCTTCCCGGGACTGAATGCTTCTTGCATCTCACCTCTAGGTGATGGAAAAGCCTTTGACTTGTCTTAGGGAAAAAAAAGATGGGTTGGGGTTTTTTGGGTTTTGAGGGTTTGGGGTGGGGTTTTTTGGGTTTTGAGGGTTTGGGGTGGGGTTTTTTGTGTTTTTTGTTTTGGTTTGGGTTTTTTGGGATTTTTTTGGTTTTTTGTGGTTTTTTTTTTTTTTCCCTGACAGTGTTAGCTTTAATTCCTTTGATGGAAAAATTGGTTGGATGGCTGTTGCAGTGACCGATGCTGCAGAGGGAATCTGAGTCATTCTCAGGCACACACTGCAGATGTGTCTGTGGAGCTGTGAGGATTTTCCATGTTGGGAAGGAGGCTCTCACCTTCTCGCATCCCAGCATCCCTACATCTTTCTTCCCAACATCCCTGCATCTGCACAACCCCACATCCCTTCTTCCCCACATCCCTATATCCCCACAGCCCCTCTGCCCCGAGCATGGCGGATCCTCCCTCTCTGATCCTACATATTTGTGCAAGGAGGGACTTTCCTTAATTGCTTGGCAGCAGACACTCCCCTCAGCGAGTGGCTTGGGAGCACTGATTCCATCACTTCTGCCCATTGAATTCAACCGTGACAATGGTATATCTTGCTTTTACGTCACCTTTTTTTCTTTTTCCTAAAGGATTTACAGTAGCCACTAAGCTAACAGATAGATTATCTGGAATAGAGCTAAGTGCTGTATTCCATTTCCTTTCCCTTTTCTTTGGGGAGGGGGCAGGGGAACAAACCACATATCTCGAAGTAAAATAATTTGGAAGCAGCGGATGAGAATTTGTGAACTCATGCTGAGATTTTGCTTTGAATCACAGGAAGAGTGCCTGGGAACTGGAGACTGCCCTGCCACTGGGGAGTGCCCTCACCCTCTCAATGATAAAATAATCTTTGCTTCGGTTCAGAAAATATTTACCTAGTCTGTGTATAGCTGAACTTACGTCTGAGAGACTCAGAGGATCCACCCAAGAATATCCTCGTGGCTGGACATCAGGATATTTTCCTGGGGGGAAAATCAGATTTCCTGAAGCAGAGGAAAGAGTTGGTCTACACTTCATGACAGTCAAATTTTTTTCCTTCATTGTCTTCAGTGTTCAAAAACTTTAATATTTTTTCCAACTCAAAGCAGCTCTTCCCTCCTCCTCCATTTTTCCTTTTGTTTTTGCTTGAAAAAAGAGAAAAGTAACATTAAGTATTTCAAGGCATCCTAGCCCAATTCTTCTCTCTATTGGCAGCTGAATCAAAAAAATCCATTAGCTGCAAAACTATTATCTAAACTTTTTAACCCAATATTGAAAGACGACAAATGCGGATGTTTGAGAACAGCAGATTCCTTGTTTGTGGGTATCAACCATATACACGCACACAAATTCTAACACAGAGAGTGAAAGGGTAGTTTGGCTCATGTGGAAAATAGAGGGAAGTGGTCAGACAGAGAGTTATCTCCTTGTGTATATACTGGTAGGCAAGGGTCAAGCCCTTTCTTGGCATGACTAGCAAAATGTATTAAGCTCTAATCATGGCCTTGGGGCATGTCGGAGGGAAAAAAGTACTAATTTTAACCAAGAAGTTTTGAGAAAAAAAATTATCTCTTTCTTAGCAAGTGATGCTCCAACTCCTTGGATACCTCATCCCCTCTAAAATTCGCCCTTTCTCCTTGCACTCAACACAGGCACCAGCAGGGGACGTGGGGTGGAGGATAGCATGTCCCTCCGCATGGTGGCCTTTGGCTTTGGGAATGCTGCGGTGCCGGCTCTGGGTGAGTGTGCAGCACCAGTGGGATGCCTTTCTCCCCCTGCCTCACACTCCCTGATGTCAGTGGGAGTGTCCCCTGGCTTCACCGACACTTGGGCATGGACAGGGAAACATCCCATCCAGGCAGGTCTTGCTGCTTGTGCTCCTTCTCGGGTTCCTGTGGCACAAAAGCAGCTCTGACGCACATTGCTCCTTCCCTGCCTCCCTCAGCCGCTTTGGCTGGCTCCCCTTCTACACTTCTGTGAGTTTTGTGATACCGTGTGTCCTCAAATGTGTGTCCTTTACAGCATCCGAGGGCCTCTGCAGCAGTAGTTTTTGGTGGCCAGGAAGGGAGCTTCCCTAAAATCCCAAAGGACACCTAGGAGTTCCACGTCTTCAGAGGTATAACCTGGGGGTGCTGGGAGAGAAAAGCATTTTACCCTCACTGCTTTGGAGAAGTGATTCTGAAGGTTCGTTAACAGAAATTGAGAAAGTGGAGAGAAATATCTGCTTAAAAATAGCAGAAAATACCCTATAAAAAGAGCACCAGTTTTCAGGTGTTCCATTCTCACACTAAGGACAGGCTTTTAGCAGAGAGGGTATCAAAGAATGATAATAAAATCTGTGGTCGTGCTTTCAGCATTCAGGGGCCATTTGGGAACTGAAGTAATTCTGTCTCTCAAAGATGAGCCTCATACATGTGAGTCCACTCAGGTACTTCTGCCCTGGCAGAGTAACCCTTAACAAGCCCTCTTAAACACCACAAAAAGGCAAAAAGAGACATTAGAGCAAAAAGAAATCAAGTCTATGATTTCTTAGTAATTCCTAATGAGGTAATTCTTTTGCCTTGCAGCACTATTACTCCTGCGTTGTTTGGCTGCAGTCACTTGGGAAGCTTCAAGAAATTTTGGAAAACAGCACTACGGAAATTAGAGGTCTCTCGTATCTGTGAGGATAAATACATTCACAGCACAATTAGTTACCGTGGAGTTAAAATGCTGTCCAGGAAATATAAGGGGTGGAGAACAGTGACATTTTGGAACCAGAAAAGAAAGATATTTGGAAATTTTTAAAATAGGAACCCTATAGAAAACAGGTCACATGGGACAGAGAAAGGATATCCTCATTTTTCATCATCAAAAAGAAACAACTCTGTAATTAAAAGCAGATTCCAAAATACTGGTCTGTTTATTCACTATAGACGGACTGAATTAGCAATTGGTTAGGAAACACACACACAAAAGGATAAAAAAATAAGGGTATAGAAGACTGGATTTTTCCTTTTAGACTTCTGTATCCGAACAGACATGTCTTTTCATCTAAGACTGCATGCGCTCTTCTTTTCTGCGGTGAGCTGGTTAACAGCCCCCTGCCTTCGCCGGGAACGGAGCATAGCGGTGATGGTCTTTGCAGCTTTCTGGGCTTGTTACCACTCCAACTGCTGCCGTGTCGCAGGATTTTCCAAATTCTTTGCTGTTCTTCGTATTATATTTGTACCTTCGTTTCCAAGCAGTGAAGGCTGAGCCGGAGGGCTGGATGAGGATGGAGAGGGGGGACCCAGCCTCGGGCAGGGGGCTGTCTCCATCCCTGGGTGGCAGACCTGCAGAGGCACTTGTTCCCGGCAGCGGCAAGGAAAGCGTTAGTGCTCCACTCCTCCCCTTCCCGCTCCTTTTTCCACTAACACCATCTGGCTGAGCATGCGAGCTGTTGTCCCCGTAGCCTGGCTGAAACCACACCGTCCCACCAGCCAGTTCTGGGCTGCTCCCTGCTGCTGCTTCAGCACCTTCTCCCCATCCGCACCACACCTTCACCCCAGCGTCAAGCTCTGCTATGAGAGCCCTGGGGTAGGAAGGAGCAGAGTTCCCAAGTCCTTCCTCCCAGTGCAGTGCCCCAACAGCCAGGCATCCCTTCCACACGGAGGGATACCGAAAGCCATGACACCGTGGGAAGAGACCATAAGGTTGTAGCATCTTCTGCTGGAGGTACTCCCATAAAAACCTAGAATGACTCATGGACTTTGGCTTCTCTTTAACTCAGTGAAAAATGTCCTGCAAACCTAAAAGAAATCCCTCTATCCAGGCAAGCTTGGGCACTCCCTGTCTCAACAAGAATTGCAATATCACTGCCTCCAGCCACGTTCTTGAAAACTGGGCCATGCCATGAATGGCAGCATCTTGTAGAGCCCAGCATACGCCACTACCACTTCCTTGGCAGCCTGCAGAGAAGAGGGTGTTGACACCAGTGGGTGGTAACACATTCAGCCACCTGGGTCTGACTTGCAGCCTGGCATGGGTGGGCACCTCCGGGGCCAGCGGCCACAGCCCCCACACACGCCACATCCCTCCTGCTGCAGGGAGCACAGCGTCCCTTCCTGCTCCCTGCTGAGCTCCTTTGCACTGCCTTTTAATGCATCGTGAGCCCTACAGCGACTCTTGCAGCTGTTAATTTGTCAGAAAAAAAGGTGCAAGTTCTTGCTGGGTGAGTTTATGACAGCTTAATGAGCTGAATGTCCCCACGGAGGTGTCCAGTGAGTGGGAAGACCAGCAGCAGAAACACACAGCTTAGCAGGACAGGGTGCTGGGGGGCAAGCACTCCATTTTGGCAGCAGGGAACTCCTAGATAAGCTCAGCCTGACTTTTGGATTGCACCCTCCAATTGCTGGTTCCTCAACAGCTGTATATTTGAAAACCAGGTATTCGTGGGCCCTGATGACCTGCACCCCAGTCTTCTGTTAGTACCAATACCCAGTTGCACAAAGGTCTCCACCATGGCGGCACACCTTGGAGATTTAGGATGAACATTAAAACCTTCAGAAAGTTCAGACTGCTAAAGTCCCTGACTTAAACTTCTGGCCTTTCTGATACATCCCTGCATGAAAGAAAAGCTTTTCTGCTAACTAAAATAAATGTTCCAGATTTTAAGATGAATCGTTCAGTCTGGTCAGTGCTGTTATGCTCCCTCAGCAGGTCTAGGCAGTCAAGCTAATTGTGACAGCAGTGATTTGTTTGTTCTGCATCAGACGTTTCATTTCAGAAAGTTACCAGCTATATTTTGTTACCATTAGGTCAGAGAACTTGAGTAGGTCAGGAAATGCATATAGCCAACAGCCTACTCACTTGGACAGGCATCCATAGACAATAAAGTTTTATGAACAGAAATTTAATGGCATGGATCTTTCCAGTCCTTCCAAAGAGTCTGAGCTTAAGTAATTATTTTTGATGCCGAATCCTTCTACTTCAGTATCTGATGGTAATGCAGGCTGCATCCTGCTCCACTGCTGTACAACGATGGTATCTGTAATTAATTGAGCTTCAGCCTCCCTGCTTTTGTTTTGTCTTAGCTTTGGGGGATGATGTCAATTAACAATTAAAAGAATCCTCTTTCCATTAAATTAAAGAGCATTTTAAAAAAGAAATGCCACCCTCTGATAGCAGTTTAGCAGCCGGAAGGACAGTCTATCAGCCAGCCAGACAAGGAACAGCAGAAATGAATATACATGCATATCCATATGTAGTGTTTGGTTTTCTTGAGCAATTGCCATTTTATCCTGGAGCAACCCTGAAATAATTTGCAGGAGGGTGTCAGATAATGCTTTCTTCAAACCCAAGCCAGCTGTACGTGCAGTCAGGGAGAACCATATGGTGCCATGTGTGCAAGGGTGATATTTGCTGGGTTATGAAGATAGCTCTAAAGACTGTCTGGCTGGATGTCTCATGGCGTGAACACCGAGCTGCGCCCAGCAGCTGCCCTTTCTGCCTGAGAGATGCACGGATCAAGGGCCACACTGGGTAAGTTGGAAGGCAGGACATTTTCTGAATTATGTAGAAAAACTACCCCTCTTCAGGTAAGGGATTTTTTTGAGTTTCTCCCTTCATACAAAACACTCTCACCAGATAAAGTAAATGTGTATTTTTTTAATGCTTTTGTCTTCCTGGTTATGCATTGCACGAATTCAGTACAATTCCTATCCTCATTGGAGGTATACAGCCTTTTCTTATCCAATTCTCCTTTAATATAGTGACTAACTGCTAGAACTTAATCGTGAGTTTTGAGACCGGGTAACTGGGCTGAGACTCATCCAAAGGCTACATTTTTGTCTGGACAGGACTGCCGACATTTTAGCACAAATTGTCATGTGTGTACACTTAAAAAATCACTTTTTCGGTGTTTGAATTTCTTTTACAGTAAGTTTTTTTTACCTTTGCTGAGGGCCAATAGTGTTCAAAACACTTTCGTAAATCCCACTTTTGAGAGGTTTGTGATGTTCTCCCACCTCCTTTATTTTGAAGAACTCCATGTAAAACACGATTAGAATTGGATGCAGCTCTCCACATCCGAGGGCTTGATAGCATAAACAGCATTTATCCAGGGCAGTTGGTTGAGAGCTACCCTGAGCCTGAGGGAGTTCAAGTCTAGACCTCCTGGTGCTCAGGAAGGTGCCTTGACCACCAGGCTATGGAACACTCTGTCCATAGGACATCCTCTACCTCTCTGCTGAAGCTGTGCCATGCTGCAGAGAAGAAGTCGTGAACCCAAGGGAGCTTTTTCGCTCTAGTCCTGTGATTAGGGCCCTCATCTGAAGATGGTGGATCTTCTTTCCCACCTGTCCTTCTAGGGCTGCTTTGGGTACCCTTTCCTAGCACTAGCAATGCTGGTGGTAAAATGAACATCGCACTCACCCCTGTGTTTGTTCAGGAGTTTGGGGCTGGGAATGCAGCATACCCTGAACACTCATGGGGATGAGCTTTTCACGAGGGGCAGGCAGAGAGACAGTTGCTTCACAAAACTAGTAGGAAGGCAAATCTGAACATGTGCATGGGCACAGCAGAGTGGGCATACTGTGGAGAAACTTGCCTGAAAGCTGTGATTAAACTCCTGACTCCCTACCAGCTTGTTTATCTCTATCTTTTTTTTTCCCCCTTTTCACACTCCTGGGCAAAATGAGAATGGAACAGTCAAAAGTACTAGATGACCAGGAAGTAGACAAGGAAAATGTGGAGTTTGGTTTTAGCTATGTTAAATTAAAGGTGTTGGCAAGATAGTCAGAAAGAAACTGGAGAGACCAATAATAGAAGTTAGATCACTGTGGGAAATAGAAATATTAACTGCTTCGTACCAAGGTGATGGGATTGCAAAAGATTATTATTTTCCCCCAAAAGATTTATCAAAATACTGTAATATAGTCATAATTTGTCAGCAGTTGTGAAGTCCCGGCACCTCAGGCAACTTTTCAAATTCTGCATAATCTTCAATGTCTATGGGAAATACAATGAAATATATGCTGTTCTTAATTGATTCCTTTTGCGCCACATTTTTCACGCAGGCTTGGCTGTTGGCCTTTCTTTGCTAAGTAAGGGTTTCAACAAGTAGAGAAGATGGATAGCCAAACCAATCAATTACAGAATACGCAAAAGGTCAAAGCACTCAGCTAGCACATTGCGGACTGCTTCCAGATAAACCAAGCATAATAAATCGGATAACTTCCTCTTTGAACAAACAAAATAAGGAAACTAGAAAGTAGTTTCAAGCTGATAATGTTTTCTTTATGACTTGAAGTGCTACACGCATAGCCCTGTGCAATATGAAACAGGGTAAAAGTCCTTTCCTGCACTATCCCGTTGAAAGAGAACAAAAGTAAGTAATTTGCATCTGTGATGCTGAATAGATTCATGTCAACATCTCAAGTAAATTAAGACTGATGTGTGCAAGCAGTGAAACGTTGTTAACCTTTGTGAACAGCTATAGCATTCTTCTTCGTAAGAGTTTTGAATGAGGGGCTTGTAGAAACATGACCCTTAGTCCTGGGCAATGGACACAGGAGGGCAGGAGTGCTTGTCTACTGCTGCCACCATGGCCTCTGTTTGTGGTCTCCAATGCCAACAGGTCTTCCTTGTAATAACTGTATGGGCACTTAGGATTTAATGTTTTGATGGGTCGTGCTGGGGAATTCCTGCCCGTGACATGGTAGTAGCAGCAGGGCTGTGGGAACTTCACCGGTGTCAGCAAAGCACTGAGAGGCCAGCACAGCTTGCTTTCTGGCATGTAAAAACCCAACGCACCCAGGAAGGGGAAACTGTTAATAGTGCTCAAAGGAAGTATTTGGTTTCCCAATCCTTCCAAATCAGTATGCGTGCCAATTTTAAATGGGCCTCTGTTACTTTCAGGCTTATCTTTAGTTGCTGCTTGACTGTGCTTGGCAGAAGAGAAATAAATATAAGCCGTTCTTATTACACTATCTTGAATACCAAGCATGTTTTCATTCCATCTAGCTAATATGAGTAGAAGATAAACTGGTGGCTTATTTCCTCTTCCAAAATAAAGGAGAGTGATATGCAGAGACCTCACAGAGAGGAAGCTGTGGTGTCTCTGGAGGGTACATCTGTGCAGCCACACATGACACAGAAAATAATCTTATTCTGAAAGAGATGTGAACTGACAGATGTGGACTTTATTTCCATTTCCATCATAGACTGTGTGAATTTGGAAGAAATAAAAACCTGGGCATTTAGTGAAACATCTCTATAACCGGTGAAGGGGCTTCACCTCAGCCAGTGTGAGGTCCTAACTCCCACTCAAGGTAATGTGAAGGTAGACCTTGTTTTGTTAAGTTTGAGGAAGGACCTGTGCTCAGTGATACTAACCCAATACTTTCCAAGTAACACAAATGTGCAGCGTTTGGAGAACAGATACTTTGATCTGGCATGTCTGGTACAATGGTCACTCTCTCTGCTCTGAGAAAACAGACTAAGCAAGAGAAAATAAGACAGAAGATTTAGACACAATATTGCTTTTTGCAGATGTTGTCAGTTTACAACAGCCCCCACTCGTTTCAGGAGCCCTGCAAATCTCACTAGGTTCTCAGTGATGGCCTGAGGCATCAAAACATCTTTGCGAGTCTGGGCTCTGGTGTTTAAGACTCCTGCAAGGGAAAGTATGCTGTGGAAGGAAACAGGAGGGAAAAAAACCAGCAGGAAAAAAGCCCCCATCATCATGTGGAGGCGTAGGCAGGTGAAGTAAAACTCCAACTGAAATTTTAATTGCAGATGTATAGTGGAGGCAATGGAGCTGCAATGCTCTGCCCCATTAAGACTCCAAACCCTAACACTGGGGTTGATCTGACTCACTGGAGGGTGAGAAATGTAATGTGCTGTACTGCTCACAACAAATAACATTCCATTTCAAAACAGTAAGTATAGCAGGGCTGTTCCAAGCTGTTCTGTGCAGATAAAGTTTAAATCCTGCATGTTAGTTTTACCTTGGTGATTAATGATTGAATGGTGGTGCAGAGCGAGTTAGGTAATCTCATTGGGTAAATGAGATTTGGACTTTGTTTTCTAGCAAATTTAGGCTTAGAATAAATTATACTAATTTGAGAAGTCACACGCCCTTTTGGAACTGCACTTTGCATCTTATATAGGTAAAAAATGCATGTGGAGTTAATCCATTGGTGCCCAGATGCCCCTCTGAGGTGTGCAGCTCCAGAACTGCCTGGACATCTAGACATGAGCTGTTCATCGTCAGTGTGTCCCCATCCTGTAGCAATTCACTTGTTGGCCATTTCCAGATGGCTGCACCAACTGGGAGACACGAAAGCGGCACCCCTTAAAAGCAGAACACCCATCCCTCCCTGATGTGATACCTGAATTTACTGAAGTGTTCACACTGATCTCTTTCTTAGCTGTTTCTGTGTTATCATCCTGGGAATACCTTATTAACTCTTCTGCTGACCAAGACGTAAATGCCAAGAGCTAGCTATTAAAAAAAAAAGTAAAACAAACACAAACACAAAAAACCCACCCAAAAGACCAAACTAACCAAAGTCTTCTGTGTGTTTTGACATCATATTTCCATGTAACAACTGATTTTTCTTCTGAATTAGGGCCACTGGACAATGACATATTTCTGTTTACCTAGATGAAGCCCGTCTTCATTCTCATCCCTCTGCATGAAGGGAGAATTAGGCTTCTGGCTTTTAGCAGCTTTGTGACCTCCTAGAGTGCGCTGTGCCATACAAACCTGCTTATTCTCTCAGTACTGAAGCAAGATGAATCCCGAGCACTTACATTCACGTCTTGGCAATGGAACTGAGCATTATCTGGATGTAAATGCATTCAGCCATAACACAGGAAAATGCCAAATCCCAGCATTAAAGGATACTTCTCTTTTTTAACGCCACAAAGTCATAATTCCTTCCTGCCAGCAAATCAACTTCTTAGTGGTTCACTGCAGATGAAGGAATTTGTTTGATTCCTGGTTCAGATACTTGTGTTGGAAACGTTCTTGATACTTATTAGAACCTGCTGAACTCTGAAAACACTTTGGTCAAAGAAAGGACTTAAAGATGTCACCAGGAAAATGTCCCAGCTGCTTGCCACATGACAGGATTAAAGATGACAATTTGTCAAGGGTGTGACAACTGTATTCCTTAGAGCACATTTACTCATGCATCTATTACATGGATTCACATTTTTTGTCTTCCAGATGCAACAACCCGTTGTGCAACAAATGTCCATACATACAGGCCCATGTGAAGACTTACACTCACAGGTGGGTCGAGGCATTTTCCTCCCTTTTGAAATTCCTCTGAGACGAATCATTCTTTTTTTCCTAACTTCTGTGTTAGTTGTTGTGCTGTACCTATGAAGGCATGAATGCCAAATAGCAGTTCCCGGTTCAGTGGCAACGGTTAGCAGTTCTGTACTACCACAGCTGCGTCTCGACAAAGCCAAAAGCAAGAAAATCAATGTTCTGGTGAAGTGCTGCAATATGAAATAGTCGCCTGGAATTGCAGCTTCAGAAGGATTAGAAATGAGCCTATCACAGGCACCAGTGAGCAACCCTATAAAAATATCTTTCTTCCAAAAAAAATTGAACACTTAAACCTCCAAGGCTTGCAGAGTGCTTTGCAGTTTCTTCTCCACTTTTACTCTTGCCTCCCGCCTCCAATCTGGAGAGCCTGGTAAGCAAAAGAAATGGGCTCAACTCCTTCCTTTTAAGACTCTTGTAATGTTGGAGCTCACATCCCACATCTTCCTCCTTGAGCCTCCTTCTCTGTAACAAGAGACAAACTGGCAGATGGTCCTTGAACGTTGCATTGTGGGCTACAGAAAACTGTCCAGGTAGTCTTAGAGGGCATAAAACATTCACAGCTCAGAAAAAAAAAAATTGATTTTTATTATTTCTGCTATAAAATTACTGGGATTAATATTATTTGCTATTTCACTAATGGCTATTTAGTCCTTAGTCCGATTCCTATGAGGCAGGTAAGTGAACGGAAGTGAGGAAGACTCAGTCCAGAGGTAGGTATGAATCAACGGCAGAGCCCGGGTTCATAATTCTTACTAGTCTTCTCCACAGACTGTTAGAAAATATTCTTTTTTTCCTATGGGACAGGGACAACATCCCCTGCTTCCCCAAGAAAGACTCAGCAGGAAGAGAAAGCAGCATGTCATGCTTCCTTAAGCAGGAGCAGAAAGAGGCCAACTGCAGGCAATGCTCTCCGGATGATCTTTAAAAGTATCCCACAAGAATGCAAATCCAAGTTTCCAGAGGTGCCAGTACCTAAAAGGATACGTCTAATGCCTGATCACAAAATGAAAATTAATACAGAAATCATTTAGGTTGTTTCTACAGTACATTTAAGTGACATGATAGGATGGTATTTGTAATTTCACTGTTGCCCACCTGCATCCAAGTCCACCAGTAGATCCACAGAACAAAATAAAAATACTCTGATAGCTTTGGGGGAAATGAAGAATACTTTGGGGGAAATACTTTGGGGGAAAATGAAGACTTGGCAAATCATATACCAAAGTTTTCATATTACTGTATGATGCTGTAGCAGAGTATCCTATATCCTGGTTGTTATAATTTAGTACTGTAATGAAACTCCACCAGAAAGAAAAAAAAAAGGGTTTCCTTAAACCCTTTCTCCCACCATTGGCAGGGGCATTTTATGGATATTGATTGAATGCACAGGGCCATTTTTAAATTCTTGGTTTAATATATGAAATAATATTTTATTGTAATGTAAATTAGAACATTCAAATGGACAAGACCTTTTATAGCCACTTCAAAGCTGCATTTTGCTATTGGCTTGTTTTGTCACAGAAGATTAATTTCCTCCTTCAGGAGCACCAAACACCTTTGAAAATTTCTGTCTAATGATTCCATCTTCACTTACATTAGTTTTGCAAGAAAATAAGGATGGCAAAGCCAAAGTCACTTAATAACAACTACAATAAACCTTCTTATGTCACCTTAGCATCAGCAGGTCAGTTGGATGCATTTCCAAAAGCATTCAGTGATTTGGGGCATAGTCTAAGATCAGTTTTTCAGGACTCCCATTTTCAGAAAAAAAAGTTTGTTATAGTACTAATATGGAAGCTCAGGAACTGAAATTTCCCAAATCACAATAATGTTTTATAATTTGGCTTTTTGTTTGCTTGCTTTTAGCTACTCCACAGAGGAAACTCATATTTGCAAAAGGGGACCTCTTCTGTCAATTGATAAATGCCCACCCTCTGTGTCAACCATAACTGGTTGAAATAATTTCCTTGCAAAAAGGAGGAATTCGACACGAGCACCGGCAACTCTCCTGCATGAACAACATTTCACATGCTCCACTATCTTAATTTGAACAAAGCAGAACAGAGCTATTTCCAGTAAGTGGATGCATTTGAAAATCAAACCTCTGTTATTTAAAGCTTGTCAGTGTCTCAGAAAACAGGATTGTTGCCATGAGTTTCTTCTGAAACTTTTCAAAATCACACGAGGGAGCAGTCTGGGGTTGTGCGCAGCCATGAACCTCAGCTTGGGTGTCCCACCCCATGTGAGAGGGACACCCCACATTGCATTAGCAGAGGAAGCCCAGGAGAAAGCCCTTGGACCTGTCTCCGAAGCCTCAGACCGAGGGCCAGCGCCTCTAAAAACACTGGGAGTCTTTTGGCCAATTCAGGGACCAGGCTCTTTTGGGAGCTCTGAGCACTTTGTGTATTTGAGGTTGTTGCTTCTTCCTCCACTTTGAGGCAGATGCTGCTCCTCCCAAATCCCACGCTGAGGGGGCTACATGCCAGAAAGAGCATGATTTTTTCCTCTCTTCTGTGTCTTTGCTGAGAAGGAGACAAGTTAGCCTATCATGCTTTCCAAAGATGATATAACCTTACCTTGGGGAGGCTATGCCCCAGGTCCTGTTGGGACTTTGTCATACTGCTGCAGTCTGGAGCACACGCTGGCTCCTTGCTCCACGGTATACATTGTGCTCCTTCCAGCAGGAGTTTTACAGCAAGCTCACAGTTGCTTTAAATTAGAAAAATTGGCAAGGATCTGAGGAAAGGAGTGGGAGCTTATTTAGCTGAGACAGACAGTTACAAAACTCAATACAAGAGCATCAAGCTTCAAATAAGTTTTCATAAAGCGCATTACTTGTCATCACGATGCTTAAATTCATTTGAAAGGATTTTTAATCACCAACAAATACCTGTTGGCTTGAATTTACAACTCTTAACGACACTACCCAAAAGAAGTGCATTGCTTTCCCTGAAAAATCTGATGTCATCTACTCGAGCATAAAGGTAAGTTGTAACTGATTCTACTTTCCTATTCTGACTTCTCTGAAATGCATTTGAAGAAATGAACACAACAGAGAGATCTTTCAGAAAAATGCAGATTTTTGATGGGATACATGCGATTCCTGTAGAAATCAACCGTAATAGAGCTTCAGTGAAATCTGTTTATGTATCTTGTCTTGTAAGAGAAGAGTAATAAACTTGGACATTTACACACACAACATTACTATCGGAATGTTTTTTTTAAAAATCAAGGACACAATTTTCTGGCAAAAAGACATTTTAAATGTCTACCTTTCACAGGATTTAGGGTGATTTAATTGCCTGAAATCTTTTGAAATATTTCTCTCTATTTAGCTTTAATCTTACGTTCCATCAGCCCAAAACAGAGATTATTGTTTTTTTCCCTCGTGAATGATTCCAACATTGTTCCAATTCTTCACTTTAACCTTTGTTGCTATGGTTTCGTAGAAACTTGTTTTGAAAAAAATAATCTGTAAATACCAAATAAATCATTTTGCTTCAGGATTGTGCTCTTGCAAAGTTAAGCTCCTGCATTTAACTTATTAAACTCTCACAAGTATCTCCATTTATTTTGTTGGGGTGTTTCTTCTGTTTGGTTGGTTTTTTTCAAGGTCATTTAACTTTTTGTGCTTCCACTGCTACTGGCAGTGTGCTTCGTGCCTATGTGCAGACTGTGGAGAGAATGAATGCGTGGTGTTAAATATAAACGAAACGCTGAGCATAAGTGATTAAACACAACCTTAGTCTGGGTAGGTGAGAGTGCAAATGGATTAGCACTTTCTTGCACCCTTCTTTCCCCTGGGTCCCTGGTTACCACTATGCAGGCGAGGCTGAGGCGAGGCTGAGGCAAGGCTTGCCCACATGCCAGCTGCCCAAAACCTGATACTCACAATGGTGGCTAATTTCGCTAAACCACTCACTTTCAAGGAAATGATGAAGCTTTTCAGGCTGAAGTTTTAGGAAAATATGGGTGTGAGCGCAGCATTACCCACAGCTCTCCGAGCTGTGCAAGCAATGGGAATTTGCTAACACTGATGGCTGGAGAAGCAGCAACCTGCTTCAGAAATCACACAATTAGAGTGTTATATAGCACGGTGCATTAAGGAGGCAGAAAATCCCATCTTCCTATAGTGCCTGCTCCCCATTTTCCCTGGCCTGGGACAACTTCAGCTGTGCTACGGGAGCAGATTTTCCTGGGTGGGAATGCAGAGCTGTAGGTCCTCCTGGTGCTGTGTCCCCATGGGCCATATTCCACCTAAGAAATGCATATAAGAGTAGAGAAACACGGAGCAGAGAGGGCAGGGGAAAGGGTGGGGGAAAGCCAAACTGGAAATGGAGGAGTTGATATGCCTGTCCCACTGGCATGGAGGAAATCCTGAAAGGCCGGTTCCCTGTGAAGTTACCCCTAGGTTAAGTTTTGTGCCGAGTGGCACAAAAGCTCACCATCACCATCCTCACTGTGCCGTGGAAAGGCAGGGCCAGGGGAATCTCCATCCACTCGAGTGAGGACTATGCGGTGTAGAGATTGGGAAGCGTATTCTCCTCACGTAGTTGCCTATTCCTTGTCCTTCCTCCACAATACCCCAGCAACCTGATGGCTAGGTGATAGTGAAAGTGGTGGCTGGTCCTGCTCCATACTGCTTAGTGACACAGGAGACAGGATAGTTTCTGAAACTGAGTATCTCAGCCACCGGGACTGCTTCTGGCTCAGCAGCAATAAGAGGCAATAATGCAAACAAAGAACACGGTGTTCGTATTATTTCATCTCCTCTGTCACCTCCATGCTCTACTGATGCACTTATTTATGGTTCAGTCACAGTGTCAGGGTGAGAAGGTAGATGGAAATCCACATATAAGCAGTGTCCTGAAGGCTGGGTTTGAGTGCCTCCAGAAGATCTTCTGTCCCATTCACTGGGATAGAGCTGACTTATCCTTAATTATCTGTGATGTGTCCATTCACAGGTCTGTCCTATGTGCTTGTAAACCTAATTTCCAGGGTCCTTAAACAGATGCTACGGAATTCTGTCATTGCGTGATCAAATAACATCCATGTTCCCAGAGACACACACTGCAGATGATAAAATTACAATTCAGATTGGCCAGAAAAAGTTAACCTTATAGGGGAGTGAAAATCCTAAGGGTGCAACCTTTTACACAAATAAGAGACAGTAAAAAATATAGTGTTTCTGACTCATAGAGGTTCTTTGTCACAGATGCAAGACAGGTCAAACTCTGTTCACTGCTGAAGAGGATTCTTTTTTAGTCGAAAGGACAGCAAAGCAATTATGTGATTGCCTTGGCAGAAAAATCTAGAGGCTTTGCAAGCTCATCTTTGGGACCATACCTGGAAAATAAAGCCTGCAAGTGAGATAATTACTGGCCAGATTTACATTTTTGTTACAGGCAAAGTTCTGCAACTATCAGCAAAAGGTATTAATTTCTGCTCACCTCTCTGAAGAAAGAGGTGCAGATCAGTAGGGCTGTTTCTCTCTCGGATTGAAGAAGAAATCCAGATTACTCTGATTTCACAATGCCGAAGCAAATTGTTCAGGATCTTCATAGAGCAGGATTCCATTTTCTTTTCGGAAAATCAGTGTGAATCTGTTCCTGGGCACCTGGCCTCAAGCCTCACCTGATGTTGGATGCAAATGGACAAGGTCAAAGCAGCGAAGGCAGAACTGCAGAGGACCTGACTCAAGTCTTCAAAGACACTTTATGGTTTCACTGAACCTTGTGGAGGGTGGGGGGTATAGGACCATATGATCAAACAGTCTATAAATTTCTGTGAGGTGTATGCATTGGGAAGGGCAGAACTGATTAGTATAAAACCAAGTCTTAGCACAGAGGATAATGGGGACCATTTTTAAAGGGGAAGAATAGGCTGAGTATAATGGGAAAAAGACCCTGGCAGCGAGAGGTATACAGTTATAAAATAATCCAGAGGGAAAGAGGGGAAAAGTCTCACTGGCTGGGATGTTTCACTTAGTCTGGGCAAACCTAGAAGAAATCTGTGGGGAGCAATCTTTCGTAGGCTGAGAGATGTGAGAGTCCATATGTTGTGCTGGCTCAAACGTATTGGCTCATCTTCAGTCTATCTACTGGATTTGTCTTCCTCATCTGTGTGAGTATCGCGTCTCTCAGAACTGAATGGGGTACAGCCTACAGAACTGGAGGCCAAATCTCGAACAAGATTTAACGGAGATAGTTGACTGTGTTTGGACGCCATCAGGCCACCCATCCTATCTTCAGCTTATGCTCTCCCCTCCCCCTTTGGAGAGAACCCAAACCCAAAATCAGACACCCTGCAACAAGCAGGAACATCTGGCAAGAGTCTGAGATTAAAGCTGGGGAAGAATGAGAACTTTTCAGTAACGGGATGTTTTTTTCGGATGTATTGTAATTCATGCACTCTTTTATTTCAGTTTTTGCTACATTCTTTCAATAAAGATATTTTTCTTTCAGGAAAAAATGAGAGTGCAGAGGGTATTAATAACAGAGGTGGGACCTGAAATGCAGTTTAAAAAATGTGCAATAAAAACAGGGAGTGACAATACTATAAAAACAAGGAGGGCTCGAAGGGCAGAGCTGAAGAGGTGTGTGTCCAGCCTGCTTGCCCCATCCTTTTCTGTTGGTCTGATGGGCCTCGTGGCTGCATCCAGGCCAGCGTGGGCATCCCATCACCTCAGCATGGGGGGACCAGATCTGTGAGCTGCTGAGAGAGTGACCTCCTTTTTTTTTCCCCTTTGGAAAAAAAGAAGTCTGAACTTCTTCTGGATTTGTCCAGGAAAACTCTCCCTTTTCTTGGAGGGAGAGGCTCCCTGTGCTGGAACATGCGTCTGCTATTCTCACTAGCAGCTACAACTCAGGACCAAAAGTCTTTTCCCTTTTCAGCAGTCTATAAAAACTTGATGTTACGCCAGCCTTGCTAGCCCCGCACTGATGTTCCTGCACAGTGTCGGCCTGCTGCACTTCAATGCACCTGGGGACTGATCCCAACTCCCTGACACATCCCAGGCTGCTGCTTTAAGTCTTTGTTCACCATTACTACACAGGGGAAGTGCCTCCTTTGGGACTTAACAGAGAAACACCTAGGTTACTCTTTTGCATCCGTTGCTTATTCCAGACACCATGTTGTTTGTTTTTTTTGACATAGCAATTGGCTCCTTTGAGTCTTTATGAGCTCCAGCTCTGCACGGATGTGCTCTGAAGGTTGTCTTCCAGAGCCTCTCCTCTTTTGGTCCTAAACCTCGAGAACAGTCTTTGATCACAGCCCTGCTTTAGCAGCTCTCCCAGTCCCACACATCCTTAGGTTTCTCCAGCTTCTCTTCAGTTCCTCTACCCTTTTCCTCCTGTGAATTACCAATCTGGTATCCTCACAGCTCTTCCATTTTCCTGGTGTATCTGTCTGTTTACCCAGAGGCTTCCCCTTTAGCACGTCCTCACTGGGGGCTTCTGTGGGGGGCCTGATGGCAGCCTTTCCTCCCTGAAGCAACAGGGGTTGGTGTGCCCCTGCTTAAATGTTGTGGGAAGGCAGCGGTACTCTCAGGCTTCCCAACAGCTGGTTTCCTGACCGCGGGCTGCTTTGGCCTCTCTTGAGTTCCTCTTTCTGCTATTCAGTGCAGACATTCCTGCTAGAAAGTGGTGATACACATCTGCAGATGACCTCTGATTACCAGCTCAGCGAGAGAGGGCAGCGAGAAATCATTGCAGGGAGAGGTAGTGATTTTGGGGGTGGGAACAAGATGACATACACTCCAGCAAAGCAGTTTCCATAAAGGCCTGGAGTCCGGGTCATAGCTCTTGCTCCTCTCCTGGAAGGAGGAAATTCTCACTTGCCTCCCCAGCTTGGTTAACAGGAAAAGAGAGGAAAAAAAAAAAAGAAGTTTCTTTTTCTGATTCAACTTCATTGTCATGAACTTCATCATGTATCTGAGTGCCCCCCACAGGAATGCAAAGATCAGGTAACGCAGGCAGTCATGCAGAAGAAAAGAGCTTAGGCAGGAAGAGCAGAGTCAGTGGTCCTGACTAGCTGTGAAACAGGTTGTCCTGCTACCTCTCCCCTTCCTCCTGCACCCCCAGAGAGAGCAGGTCCTCTCTGCCCAGGGCTGCCCCCCAGGTCTTAGGGGGACTCTGATGTACACCTAGCTCTGTGGGTGTGCAGCAGGTATTATTTTTCTAGGGGGGGGGGGACGGGGACCAGCTGCATTCCACCATATTTTATGCTGTACAGCTGCATTACGCTGCTTTACATCAGCATGGGGGTTTGGAGGCTGCATTGGAGGTTGCCTTCAGATTTTTAAGGAGAATTGGGAGTTTCCTCTGCAGCACCGCCTAGAATGGTTCCCTGCACACTGACGGGCCACGCACCTCAGTCCTGATTTTGTGGCCTGCTTTGGGCAGAACTGCTATTCAAAATTTCCGTGCCTGCAATTTGTCAGACAGAAATACATGCACGTTGCACTGTGTCACACCAGAACGGTGCCTCCTGCAATGCCAGGAGGCATCCAACTCCTAGGACCTGTACTGTACAGATGGTCTGAGAGAGCGCACTGAACCTGCCTGGGGTTTCTTGCTCCGATAGATTATCCAAAAATCTTGGTTAAATGCACAGAACCCTCAAACTCACCTGGAGAAAATATCCAGTCAGGAAAAGAGGGTATCTTAGGAACAGGAGTTGTCAGAAGCCTCCCAGCATCTCAGTTTCTCCCTTTCTGCAGCCATGCTCGCTCCTTGCAGACCAGCGCTGCCGTCTGAGAATTTTGATTGCCAAAGGCTAAAAAACATATCTGACTGGTGTGTGTGTGTAAAACATCTGCTTCTGCAGCCCAATAGGGCACCTATCAAAGCCCTGTGGTGGGATCCAGGCCACACTGAAGTTAAAACAAGCCTTGTGGTGCCCTTCGGTGGGGTGGCATAAGGGAATTCATGGAGAGGGTGCATTGTGGGTGCAGCTCCATGGATGCCCAGGCTATACTTGGATTGCTGCATCTGATAGGATTAGCCCCAGCTTTCCGCTCCTGCAAATGCCAGCTGGTAGCCAGGAGGGTTGTTTGCATACCTCTTGCATGAGGCAGGAAATGGAATGCCCGTGTGAAATGCTCTGACGTGGTGTGTCTCGGCTCTTTCCAAGCTGTCTCAGCAATTGGGAAGTTGTATCACCTCCATGGAGATACGTCAGGGTTTGTAAAACATCTCCATTCCCTCAATCAGCACCATTTTCTTCATCAGAAGGTGTGGCTGGACTGCTTGCTGCCATCATTGCTCACGCTTCAACAACCTCCGTGGTGACTCTGGCACGCGGTTTGGATTCCCTTACAGTAAGACTTGATGATCCCATAGCAGAAACAGTTTCGCTTGCATGGAAGAACTGCCAAGACACCCTTAAAAGGAAGGCTCTGCCGAGCACACGCTGCCAGAGACACTCGCTGCTGCTCCCACCTCCCCAGAAACCATCCTGCACCACCTCTGCCCCGTCAAGCCCCTGGCACAGAGAAGAGAGAGCCCGACCCTTTCAGACCCCGTGGCCAGAGGTTGGCAGGAGCGTGCCCTGGTACCGAATCCCTCCCAGTGCCGGAGCAGCCTGGCCGGCCGCTTTGCTGTACGTGCCTCCTTTCCAGCGTGTCAGCGGAAGCAGATGTTTCTAATTTATCACTAAAAACAAACAACTTAATCCCCCAAATATGCAGCAGTGGGGGGTGAGGAGGGGCCCTTCCACTTAAAGCTGATTTATAAATTGGATAATTAAGGTTAATTTGCCCATGAATGATGCAAATATCTGTCAGATACCGTTACCAGAGCTTCCTCCGTCTAATTTTTGCAAGCCTTAAACACCCAGAGCCTTTTCAACCTGAGGCAACGGGACACGTTCCTGTCCCACTGGCCAAAAGCAGCTGGCGCCGCTTCCTTTCATCAACAACTCTAGTATTTATCTATTTGGGCCTTCAGAACGTTATCTATGTGTAACAGAGGCTGCAGCCCTCCGTCGCAGGGCTCCCAATGGCAGACCTCAGCAGCAGCCCCAGCGCACCCCTTCTCCCTGTTGAGGAGGTTATTTAGCCTGGGCTGCCCGAGAGGGAAGGCTGGAGGGCTGCGGGTGCCTGGAGGATGCCGCGCTGGACATCCCCGCTGGGGCTGTGCTGAGAGCCAGTGCCGAAACAGAGCTCACTTCGCTCAATGAGATGGCTGCGGGCGCTGATGGGAAGGGGCTCAAGTCCAAAACCATTCCACATAAAACTGAGAAAACGATTGGTTTTACTGATGTTATGGCAGTGCTGGCGGCCACAGCTAACGTTGGAGCATCTGTATTTCAGCACGTGTGCACACATTGAGCCATCCTGACTACAAACAATATCCGTACCCTACTTCTGTGGACACCTTTAGACCACCCGTTCCTACTGCTTACAGCTTGTGTTATTATTCACACAGAATCACGGAATAGTAAGGTTTGGAAGAGGCCTTTGGAGATCATCTGATCCAACCCCCCTGCCGAAGCAGGTTCATCTAGAGCAGGTTGCACAGGATGGCGTCCAGGTGGGTTTTGAGTGTCTCCGGAGACGGAGACTCCACCACCCCTCTGGGCAGCCTCTTCCAGTTCTCTGCCACCCTCAAAGTGAAGAAGATATTCCCTCATGTTGAGATGAAATTTTCTGTGGTCCAGTTTGTATCTGTTGCCCCTTGTGCTGTCGCTGGGCACCACTGAAAGGAGTCTGACCCCATCCTCTTGACTTTCATCGAAAAAGGCCCTTCTCCAGGCAGCTGGGCACCTGGCCGCAGCACGTCTGCCACACGCAGGCAGCACTGGAGTAACAGCAATGCCGTAGCCTTAAAAAGATCTTAACCGAACCTGGAGACACGGCAGCAACGCTGGCCCAGTTCTGCAGAAGAGCAGAATTTGGGGCTGCAGCCAGAGGTTCCTGCACCTTGGGTGTCTGTGGAAGGTGACGGGGAAAGGCAAGTCCTGCCAGCTGGAGGACAGTAGAAATGCTGTGCCGTCCACAAAACAGAACATATCAGTGTGGGAATGGGAGGGGGGGTGGCCTCACACGGGGCCGTGGCAGCCTGCGGACCCCCACCCCGGGGTGGTGGGCTGGGGGGTCCGGGGCTCAGCGGGGCTGGTCCTGCTGCTGCTGCAGGTCACTGTGCAGCCAGGGGCAGGGTGCGTGGGGAGGCAGGGCTCATCAGCACCGTGTTAGCTGAACCCTGGGGGTTTAACTGATTGGTGACTTATATTGATAATGGATTTACTGGCTGCACTGATTTCTTCAACCACGCTTCTAAAAACAGGGCTCCGTTAGGCATCCTCTGCCAGCAGGCGCTGCAGTGCTCCTCATGCCCCTACACCAGTGCCCCTGCTGCAGAAAGGGACACGACGATGCAGGCTGTGCCCCCCCGGGGCTCTCACACACATGAATCAGCCCCTGCAAACCCAGGGCTGTGGGTGCACATGCTGCGGCCACCCCATAGCACGCTGCTTTTGGAAGTTCGCGTTTTTTGGGTTTGATTGCAGCAGCGGAGCTGGGTTGTAAGAAAATGCGAAATAGCCTTGTGTGCAGCTTTCTTCAGGGGGCACAGGAAATCAAACCTTACACTGGAATGGTGGGGTGGTGGTGGCTGTGGGATGCTGTTGGGGTGACCAGTGCTCCTCTCCTCAGCAGCCTCTTCTGCTGTGAGCAGCATCTCCTGGGGCTGAGGCAGTTGAGAAACCCTTCTCCTTCATCATTTCTGTTAAATGATAGAATTAGGCAATGTACCAGGCTTGCAAAGGGCTTCTCCTCAAGCCAGAATGTCAGCTAGGTTAAGGAAAGACTGAGAAGGAGAAAAGCAGAACAGAAGAAAAACAGAAGGAAAGCAGGATTTGAGTCAACAGCAGTGCTAAGAGCAGGAATCAGAGCTCTCAGTGCTCTACTCCAACTACTACACTCACATCCCTCCCATAGACAATATCCACAAAGTGATCTGGGAAAACAGCGGGTTAGAGAAGAAAACTGAAGACAACTGGAAGAACACTGCGCTTGAACAGAGCTGAAGCAATGCTATTTTTGGACTAAACAAAAAAAAAAAAAAAAACCTAAGCATTTTTTAACTCAATCCAGAAAAGCTTCTATTGCTTAAGCAGTTTTAAGCTGCATTGCAATGAGAGCACCAGCACCAGTTTATTCTGCAAAGCTGCAATCTGCTTTTCAGTTTTGAAGCCTTTTTCCAAATGAAGAAACCATATGCCATTAAATTAGTTTGTACCGGTGATGTAGCTCTTTACTTCTTGCAAACTGGGCTGCACTTCAAATGGTGATATACACTGCAAATGGCGGCTTCTCTACCCAATTAAAGAGGTGCCCTCCCTCATGCTGTACTCATGAGGGATGGTCAGGGATACCCTTGTATCAAAAAGCCTCATACTTGCAGGAAGGAGACTGGTTACAGCTCATTGCAAGAAAAGAACATTTTTCTTTGACGTTTTCAATAGCTTGATCTGAAATAGCCTCAACCACACTCCAGACTTGATGAAAGGACTGATGAATTTGAAGGAGGAAAGCTGTTTCAAATTTCCAGGTATATCTTGAATGTGATATTTTGGGGCACTGATTTTTGTTTCTGACTGTTTTTCCAAAACCGTAGAGAAGAAAGGGCTACAGATTTAATTTATAGGGGATTTGATCTGTTGCAAAAAGGACAATTTTCTTAAACTGTCAAAAGATTAAACATAATGTTTTACCGTCATGTTGAAGGTACACGAGTGGCAGATTTTTGGTGGGAAAGTGACAGAAGCTACTGATAGACAGCATGCTTCTAATTCCCAGGGAGTTTATTTTGCCTTCCTACCTCTGCTGAAGTAGCAGTAGTTGAAACGAAATAAGTGTTTCTTTTGGCTGAAGATACATCCCACAATGGAAAAGAGAGAATGTCCTTGCCTTAAAGCATCTCCAGGCTTCACCCACGGTGTCTGACCTCTAAGAGACAAAATAGTTTATTAAAAAATCCTTTCTGACCCTCAAATGGAAGATCACACAGCTCCTCGAGTGTAGGCTCACGACATTTGTATCTGAGATTGAGATTTGCTTTTGATGGGTTTTAATGGTATGTCTTGTTGATGTTCCTAAATTACGTAGCTCAGTGAAGCATTCAAAAACAAATGTTCAGCCCCCATGGGGTATGGTAAGAGGCCTAAGGATAAGCTTTGATGTGGATATAAAGTCATGGTAGCTGTCAGGTCCCGAGTCATCTTTCAGTAGCACCCACAGGACCAGAAAGGGAATATATATGCTTCTGCACGTTTTTGAGCCAGACCTTCAGCTGATGTAAATTAATTATGCTGCCTTTGCAATCAGTGCAGCAGTACCGATTTAGATCTGGCCATTCAGATTTGAAGACTGAGAAAGTTACACAGGCAAGATATTGCACGCTACGGGTTTTCAAAGCAGATTTGCTTTTTATACATTAATGACACATTAAAATTAAAATAAAATACACATTAAAATGTCGGAATTCTTCATTTTTAACATGCAATTTGAACCATTAGCAGGAATTTGCAGCTCCTGACTTCTTGCCCGTTATTCACTAATTCATACACTACCTGGGGACCACGTGAACAAGTGCTGTTAGCATCTCGCCTTAAGGGAGATACTACTGCTGATGTAGCTGGCTTGGCAAGTCTGAAGAGGTGCCACACAGTTTCCAAGACAGGGGTTGGCAGTATGGGACATCCACATATGGCTTGCAAAGAAGCTTAACTGGGCTGCCCCAAGAAGCAGAACAAGTCTAGCACAGGCCTGTGACCCATGTTATATTCTTTTTGCTTTTCCCAGAAGTAACACATTGATGCTTAGCACCGTGCCATTTATATATATAGTGGTGGGACCATGCATAAAACAATATTATTCACCAAAAGCTAAATGGGAGATTGAAGGGTGAGGGCCGTGCATATGAGCCACTTGTTTAAACATTTTAATTTTCATTCTTCTCTTTCCAGACAAGACTATCTTGTCTTTCAATTTTTACCGAACCCTCCTTACATATGAACTGAATTTCAAAATAAAAATTGATTCCAGATGTCTTAAGTATATTTTTCCAGGCCTGCAATTTAAACAAGTTACAGCAATACACACCTTCACATAGTTTTTGATCATTATAATATGAATTCTCACTGACAGCAGTAGAGATCACGGGGACCCTTCCTGGCTTCCAAAACCAGCTTTTACTAATTTGGATCCCATTCCAGATTATCAGAAGGGCTGTATTTAAAGAGAATCATTCATTTGATGATCCCTAGTACAGCTGTCCACCACATGTACAGCAGCAACGTTAGCACTTTTTAATTTTCCCCCGCTTTCAGCTCCAGCACTGGAACCCATTACATCGCTGGCGTCTCGCAAGTGCTGTGTAATTTTGCCCCTTGCCTCAGAAAATCATCTGTAATAGCAGGGTGGCTATTAATAACTAACAGCTAACTAACAGCAGGAATGCACAGAGAGGTGACAGCAGGTAGGATGCCAGCCTTGAGTCGACCACTTAATTTCTTACTCTGCACAGACTATGTCATCTCTGGCAAATAATGTCATCCTTATGCCTTAGGTCCACATCTGTAAAATGAGATATTATTTTTTGGCTTCCATGACAGATAAGTATAATCAAATGACTGGGTGATCGGATACTGCAATAACCAAGAGTTTGTAATTACCCGGGGTAAGGTATGCAAAATCCCTCTGGGATCATAATCATTGAGTAAGTTCCTTGCTCTTGGGCGTAATGGAGGTCAGGTGTGCTGTATGGAGTGGAAAACCCTGACTGATAAAGTCATCATGGCACATACTGCAGAGCTGATTAGACCTGCTTTGAGCAGACGCTGGATGAGATGAACTCCAAAGGTCCCTTCCAACCCAAATTACTCTTGTGATTCTGCTCTAACGCTGCAGCTCTACAAATACGTCCTCTTGAAGCACTGGAGACCATGGTGCACACCCCTGAGGGAGCACTGCAGGAGACAGCCTGGCTCCACTAGGGACAGAGCAATCAAGTCATGATGGGTCGTGAACTGATCGGGGCAGCTCATTGCCTCCCCCAAAAGCACTTGTGCCCCCTGATCCTAGAAACAGTGTGAGTGCCTTTAGGTAGCACTGGAGCTCCGCAGAGCCAATCAAAGGCATGGTTTATTTCCAGATCTACCTGGAAACAGATAGATAGATAGATAGATCTGGTGGATCTATCCAGATCTACCATCTAAAAGAAAACAAAGTTTACCATATTGGGAAACATGCTCTCTAGCTCACATTTACCTGCCATGTCATCTCACGTTGCCACTGAATCAGTGTTTCACTCCTCCTGGTCCAGTTTTTACACGCAATAGCGAAACCAAGCCCTGTGGTTCTTGTTGGCTCTGTGTATGTTGCCTCTCTCCCAGCGTAACCAAGTGTGGGCTTTGTAAAAGCCTTGTGAGCTGACACTGGAAATAACAGCTACAGGGATGTATACCCTTGTGACGTCCAAATTTTTTCAAGCTGTGCTCAAAGTCAGACAATTTCAGAACAAATTCCGACTGATGTAGTTTCATGGATTGTGTCACATCAGACACAGGACCTGCTTTCTCAGGGTCTCAGACGTAAGAGTACACCGTCGTGCTGGCAGAGCAGCTCGCCCAGCCCATGGGCAGCATAGCCCAACCAGCCTTCTAGGGGGTGTTTGAAAGATAAATGAGAAATGTAAGACTTTAATTTACATATAAGGGTCTACGCCTCTACCAGGGGAAAAAAAGGAAAAAATAGTTTAAAGTTTTTGATGTGGTAGATCATGATGTAGACTTCACCTGACAAGTCTTACACATTTCTGTTTGTGTTACAGCTGCTGGGGTCCTGGCCAAGCTCCCACTTCCACATTCACAACTGCAATTGTAACTGTGAGCGTTAGTTTGGGAACTGTTTTCTTGACTCCTGTTTAAAATCTGTGAATTCACATACAGTGCTCAGCAAAGCAGACGAAGTTTTCGGTGACTACGCTGCCGGCAGTTGTGCGGCAGGATTGCATGTGGGCACAGTAAAACCCAGCGCCCCAAGGCGTGCAGGGCTTAGACGGCTGCGTTGTGGCTGAAACGGTCTGGGGGAGAATTGGCACCATCCATCCACGGGGGCTGCAAGTGCACTCACTGCCCCATGGCTTGTTACCTCCTCGAGGGAAAGCCAGACCCCTGGGGCAGAAACTGAGGCACGCCCTGGGGGTAATTAGCTGGCGCTCAAATTAGTGATGTGTTTCAGATGTCCGTACTGAAAACAAGAAGATTTGTTTCTCAGGAAGTGAGGTATATATTCTGCATGTCTCAAAACACTTCACAAAGAAGCAGGTAACAGCTCCCAGGAAAGTTTTGAAGTTTAGCCTCTTGCAGTTATGGACAGAAAGCTGGATGGGATCCCGATACACCCCAGTCCTGGGGCTGCCATCTCAAACCCGGGCATGTGCGAGGAGTCATGTGTGCCAAGCCTCGTTCCTACAGATCAGGTCACAAGGCCTCCGAATCATAAATAAAGATTAAAAGTAAAAAATCCCAGCTAGTTTCTAAAAATGGAAAAGTTGAACTGGGGGAGAGGGGGGAAAACATGTGCTTGCAGAGTGGGAAGAGGTCTAGCATGGCAGGTGACGGTGGCTGAGCGGGACCCAGCGCAGGGGAGTTCTGTACCAACCTACGTAAATAAGCCCTTGGGAAGACTTGAGCCCACTATAATTTAATAATAAAAAAAATCAGTGACGATACTTTGAAATTCAACATATATAGTTTCATAGCGCCTCATATTTTGAAAACATTAGTGGAGAAAGGGAAGGTGAAAACACCAGGAAGAGTTAAAAAGAGTCAAAATTTATTTATTGTAGACCAAGTGTATCAGTGTTTGACAAAGGAAGTGGATATAAATGAAAACTAAATTGAAACTGAGACTTCTCGCATTCAACACAATATATCACTGCTACTAGTCAGCTACAACTGGGAGAGACAATTTAATTTCCCAATAAACAACTTTGAAGTTGTGCATGTGTTTTAGTGTCTTAATAAACTTACCAAACAAAAGAAGCAACAAAAAAAGCTGAATCCAAGTCTGAGGTTCAAGCCTTGATAACACACCTATAAAACGTGTAGCAGATTTTTCAAGCCTGTTGTCACACAAGGGGAATAACACACTAGACAAAAGAGATCATTTGATCATTCTTCATTAAAAACTATTATTTCCTCGAGCTAGAAATGCTTATCAAAAGTTTTGAGGGTGCTTTTTTTTAACTTTATGTTTCATAGAGCTAGGAATATTGCATTTACAATAGTTTAAAATTTGATTGTAAACTGTAAGTTTGTTTCCCTTTTTCCTTCTTTTGCAACTGAATACAATGGAATGAATGAGGAATTTGATTTTCTTCCTTTCTTATCTCTTTCCTATTCCTTTTATTATGCCTAAAATATGGGGGGTTTTTTCATCCTCTCCATAAAACCTCTGTCCTCATTGTCTGGGAATTGAATGACTATGTTTAAAATAACGTCTTTATTCTTGTAAATATAATTTTACAATGGAGCAGGGAGCTGCATTTTGCTGAAATCTTACATTTACCTATTTTAAGCTACATCATTATCTTGCTTTTCATATTCGTCTCACTGTTTGTTCTATTGAGGACATGGTCCAAAAGCTATGCTTGCTTTTATGAAGTTTTATAAGTTTAAGCAGACCAAAGGAAAGAGAGGGAGGAAAAAAAGAAGTAAACAGATCTTTTGAAGGAGAAAAAAAATTATCTGAAAAACACTTATTTTGCTGGCAGGCGATTCATTGCATTTATGATGTCCAAAATGCTAAATTTCAGCCTGGGTTACATTTCCTGGCTGAGATACAGAGATTCTCAGAAATCGAGGTTTGAAATAGAAAGTCAGCAGTAACCTCATCTGGAACGTAAGGAACCTCAGCAGAGAGGACAGAGCTGAGAGTGCTGCCACTTGGGAGTCGTCAACGGGAATAGAGAAGCCTGCCATCCTTGTTTTATTTTTAAAATATGCGAGCAAAATAAAAGCTGAAAACATGCATTGTGTTTTCACTTTCCTGAGCCTCTGCTAGAAGCATTGCTCACATGCCCTACCGGTACACAGCATGACAAGCCACAGTTTCTGCGCTCCGATCGCTCCCTCTTATGTTACTGCTCAAGTATGCATTCAGAAAAGAGCCAGCAGATATAGTAGATTTATTCTAGTTGCCGAGGTCAAGGACTCCTTTTTTTTTTTTTTGGGATTCAGCTGAGAGGGAACTCTTTCCTTGTAACACCAGACAGGCTTTCTGCTTTGCAGTCTACTGTCAGTATGCACCACTGATACAAAAAGGTGTGAGAGTATTTTTAAAAGGAATTATTTATCAATCTGAAGCACCGGTGAGTTATGTGCTGTCTCCAGTGCCAAAGTTAGGGGGCTTTCAGCAAAGCACTGTATCGGCGTGCACTGCAATTCAGAGACTCCAGCTGCTGGAAGCTCTTGCAAGCCATGTAAGTAAAGGGCTTTATATAAGCAAACTTTGTATATTCTCTTGCCTCATAAAAACTCTGAGATAATCTAAACGTAAGATGAATTTCCTCATACTAGTAATGTTGTTATCTTGCTGTTGCTTTGAATAATGCACGTGTGTCGGCACAATAAATAAATAACTTACCTTTCTCAAGATGTTTTGCTTGTGAGTAGCGTAAGGAGCACAATGTGGACGCGGCTCAAGCAGGCTCTGCTTGCTTTTCCGATCACCAACAATTTCTAGTCTCTGGTTGTGATCAGCATGGAGAACTGTCTGATTTCTTCGATTTCTTGTTACTCTGATTTCAAGGACAGTAGGAAGCTGGCAGCAAAACACAAAACCTTTGCAAAGGAAAGCAAAGAACAGAAGGGTAGTTTATAAAGCAGCATCAGTGAACCCAAAAGTGGTGTGTAATCCCCATATTGAACTTGCGGTCCGGTGGGATTTTATATGCTTTATAGTGAGGTTTAAGATGTCGCAGAGTATGTGACTAAGAGGAACATTAAATGACAGAAGGAATATTTTGAATGCTTTATAACAACATATCTTGCTGTTCATGCTCTTACTTAAATTAATCACTTTCTGTATGGTTATTTGGAGTTTATTGCAGGGATGGATCAACTTTCTCTGAGCTTCATGCCACAATTTGAGGCCGTGAAATAGTTCCTTGTTCTCGATGCAGTTCATGTACATATTGGCATCAACAGGCCTGGCAGACAGGCATTGAAATCCCAAATTTCTCTTACTGTCTGTGAGGTCCTCTGCCCTTTTGATGGCTGCCCATATGCAGATAGGGTGACAAATGAACGGAAACTGGTTGTTGTGCCAGGAAGCTTCATTAGCTGCACTGACCAGGTACAGGTGGTATTAACCTGAAATTGAAATTTAATGTACTCAGGGTTCTTAGTACCTTGCTGTCCAGACAGCCTCTTGCATTCCTTGCAGCCTTTCCAAAAGCACCTAATCCCTCTGACTTTGCACCTTCTATTTGGCTCACACTTTTTCCCAGCTCCCAGTAACTTTTAGCAGGTCCTTCCCTCCAGACCCACAGGCCTGTGCAAGGTGCAGACTTGGCCTTCCAACCCTCACAGGGAAATCTGGCACATACCCGCAGGGCAATACCACCTTTATTTATTGCAGATACGCCACCACAACCACTTCTTGAATCAGGTGCCCAGAGGAACACAGAGGCTGCCCCCACGAGCTTGTTACCACTGCTGACTTTCATTTCCATGGCAATGTAAGAGCCACGGGGGGAAATGGGCATTGTCCATTAAGGGACATGCCCACGGTTCATGGAAGTCAATGGGAACGCTCTCCTTGACTGCGATGGGAAGGCTCTGCTTGACCTCAGCCAGGCAGTCAGATCTGGGTGCCAAAATAGCAAGGAAATCAATAGACGTGCAGGGCTGTGGAGCTGCAGCACATCGTTCCCGGTGGAGCTGGGGTGTCACCTGCCTGAGCGAGAACAGGGAAAGGCTCTGTAGAAAGAAGGTTGCAGGGGATATGGGGGATGTAGATTGCAGAGATGTAGGGGGGCAATGTGAAAGTCAGACTCCTCTGCTGATGGAGGAAGATTATGTTGCTTTTGAAGAGTGTTTGGAGAGTGACAAAATGTTTAATTTTCAGTACAGAGATGGGTAAAAGCTGAGGTAATTCGTTTGTTATTTTTTTTTTTCCTGTGCAACTCAGCTGTCACATACCTAGCTGGTGTAACTACACTCCAGGGAGAAAACAGCAGTTTGTTATATTTTTGGAATTTATGTATATTCATGTGTTCCATTAGTCTCTTGGCAAATGCATCTTTTGAGCTCTGAAGCTTTCTGAACCTTTCATATAGTCCTTTGCTTTGAAGCAACAGATGTCTGTGATAAGCAGATGGTTATGGCTTTGAATTTGAACATCTTTAAATACTTTGTTGTGTATATTTTATGGGGAGGAATGTACTCTGTCTTAGTATGCAGAACTGATGCATTAAATGAAAAGTATCCATGTCTGGATGCTTGATGTCACTTCCTAGCTTGCAAACCAATAAACCACATGTTTGTCAGGATTATTTGTTGTGAGATATTTTCACCCCATTACTCAACTTGTGTTTTCAAGTTGCAAACCAACTGCAAAATGTGCTAGTCTGAGATCAGTCAAAGCAAACAAGCAACAAAAATAGTCAAAGGAGCTGCCCCAGTTGTGAATTGCATTCTCATTCTAATGTACACTGTAAGCAGGCTGAAATTTTCCCCTTGCAAAATTTCCCAGAGGAGACAATTCAGTGCCTACAGAAATAACTGAGGGGAAAAAAACCCAACCAACTTTTGTTCTTTCTTATTCTAAAATCTCATTTTTCAGGAGGTACAGCTATTAAATTCGATGAGCAGGGAATCTAAGAACATAAGATCTTAGACCAGGAATAAATTTGGGAACACAAATGGAAAGAATAAATCTAAAATAAGAAGATAAGTCTCATTTTCTTTCAAGGAAAATAAACCAGATAAATAGATTTGATCCAAATGTTTTGCTATTGGATATTCATTTACTGCTCTAAAAATCTTAGTTCTTTTCCCCCTCTCCACTTGACTTTCAGACTCTAAGAGTTTATTTTTTAGAGAAATCTCTTCAGACAGCCTGTGACACATGAGAACTGCAAACTTGAATTAGTTGGTCTTAAGCATGGATTATTGCACAGATTGTCAAAGGCTTTGTTAATTATAATGACATAAGATATGTTATTGCATGGACTCAGTGCTTACACAAGGCATCAGCCTGACTCGAAAGAAGAGAAACACCTCATTTCAACCAAGCTTTGGAGTATTTACTTCAACCTTTCGGAGGAACAGGGCTGTTGAAGGGTTCGTGGTACTGGAGGGATGCTAGAAGAGCTCAGTGGTGGTGCAGGACATGCTCTTTCCCTCCCTTTTTTCTCTTTCTCCATTCCCTCTGGGAACCTTTTCCTTTCTCACTTCTCCAGGATACCTAATGCCAGGCTGTCCCAGAATACAGGTTTTCCTCTTTTTGCACCTCAAATCAGCCTCTCTTTACTCCACAATACCAAGGCTGGTGTTCAGCCTTGCCGGAGAAGGGAAGTCTTGGATTGAAGAAAGAGCCTGAAGTCCCCTGCTTGGACTTCAGTGGCTAATCTTCATCTCTGCAGGTACAACCAAAGCAGCCCACCTATAAGAAAAGCACACAGGCTGCTGACCCTTGTAGACTGTTGCCCAAGGCTAACGGCTACTTTAATTGCTGCCTTGACTAGCTGTGCATTTGCTAGTGGTTCCCCCAACCAGGTGTCTTCTGGGACTAGTCGTTACCCAACACAACAGTGGGCTAGTAGAACCATTAGTTTGACTGAAGACAGCAGTTCCTCCAGTTCCACTTTAAAAGTTTTAAGATCTCTTCTGCATCCAATGCTGTATGGTTTAAAAGAAAAAAAAAAAAAAAAGGAAAGAAAAGGAAATTTTTGAAGGGCTGTATTTTATAGTCTTCTATTTGACAATATGAGCTTTAGAAATCTACATACAAATAAGAAGGAGTTGTGAAAACTTCTGATTGATGAGCTGTCTTTCTTTCTGACAATTCTAATTGTTTAAAGGCTGCAAATGTTCAAATACTTCGAAAACTGCAGGCGATACTCTGTTACCTGACAGCCAAGTAACTCAGAGAGAAGCTCTCCTAAATAAATCCTTGTAATGACACGAAGAGATTACATTCTGATACATGCCAGAATTCTCCTGTATCTATCTCAAGATCTCTCTCTTTGGAGACCTACAATTCATTACTGGTCTGGTGCAACACCTCAGCACATATGTACTTATTTCTCTGAAGCCCTTTTGGGCTTACAGACAGCAGGACTGAGGCAAGACTCAATGACTGTTGAATTGAGGTCTGAAGATACAGCAAACTACACGTAGTTTTTCTGAATTCTGGAAATATGTGTCCATTCATGGTCTTCCAGAAATAAACAGGTTCTTTGTAAAGAGGGAAAGAAAACAACTTTTAATCCTTGCCATGCTGCTGTGTGCCTAGAGTCTCCCCATAGGGGTAGAAGCAGAAACAAACCCTTCAAGCCTACCAGAAAGCTCCCAACCTAAATGTGTACAAGACAATCAGCAAAACAGATGGAGAAGGACCATAGGTAGCGAAACATCCAGAGGTGACCAGTACGGAGAGCCCAGACCAGTTACCATTACTGTGGTTCCAGTAATGGAAAAGCTCTTGGCAGGCAAGGAAGCAGTGTGGTGGCATCCCAGTTTGCAGCTGGAATCTAGCCTGGAAGCTGCTCTAAGCTAGTCACTGCAATGGAGGTTTGCACGGCCTTTTAGCTTGTAGGAAAATCAACCTTCTGGAACAGGTACTGTCATCCTTAGTTATCAACAGCTGTTAGTTAATGCAACCTATCTTTGAGTGACTGTTCATTTCTGAAGTTCTGTGAAGTAACTAACATACTTGATACCTTAGATGTTGGGGGCAGGGGGGAAATCTGCTTGTGTTCGTATTCTAGAGGGAGTTATTTCTGTTATATCTTTAAGGTTTCCTTTGTGGCTTTTAAGATGTTTCCTGAAATCTGTAATTACATTCATGTAACATCTGCGTCCAGCTTTTTCTAAAATAATGGTGAAGCAGACTATGTGGTAATTAAAACAATTCTTTCTCTGAACTTTATCTCCCTTTTGGTTTATCAGCTGATGCTCTAGCAAGCAGTTTGTGCCTTGAGGGATTGTTAATAGATAGTTCGCTGAGATTGCTCAGTATCTCAGCTAACTTGTCCCTTCAAGGTCCTTGATAACACCAAGAAAAAATTCAGTGTTCACCACAAACTGACTTTGGCAGTTATCGGTAGTTCAGATCCTTGACAGTACTGAAAGCCTTTAGTGGAGCATGTGGGAAAAGGTTACAGTGCAGTGAGTCAGAAGAAAGCATTGGGACTGTTTTGGGGTTTTTGTGTCAATGGGGAACCAGATTCAACGTCATATGGTTGCAATAGCAAGGACACAGCCAGCACACCTGGATCACTGCCTCAGTGCATGAACAACCTCCCACCTACCTGCACAGTGTCATTAGCATTTCCCCTGAATCTCCTGCCTCAGAGGAAAAAATCCCGACTAGAGAATCCTGGAGGATTATGAAAGATCTTCAAGGTTCTAGAGAGCAGCAACACAAGTGTCTGAGCATCCCAAACAGGCAGAATAACTCCCAGTTACAAAGCTGAAGATTTGGGCAGTAGGTGACCTTGTTCAGTTGACCATACCATGGCTGTTATGTTCTGCTCCTTGAGGAAAGTGCTCTGTATTCATGGCCATTCTTTATTGAGGAAGGAAAATGTTCAGATTTGCTAGTCAGATTGAGTCCCAACAGTCATAGAACAAGAAGGTAAGAATCTATATAAACTGAAAATAAAGGTATTTTACCATTATCATTATTGAAAGACAGGACATACTCCTAGATTTTTGTAATCTACAAATGAGGAGTAATCCTTCTTTTATCTATACCTGCTTTTGAACATTATTTAAATTCCTATAGCCCAGGTGAGAATTAGAGAAAAAAACAACTTTTGGAGGTTCCTGCTTGAAGCAAAGTAGTTAAGGCCAAGAAGAGACTCATAAACGAACACAATACCTGTGGGGTTTGATAGCTGACTTAAATACACTGAGTTTTACGGATAGGCATGAACTCAGCACATGAGGGAGTCATCCTCATGTTCATCTTCCTGGTTGAAGAGAATGATAGCTTCGGGCAGACAACACGCAGAGTTGTTTGGATGAAGGTGTTGCCAAAGACCATCCCAATAGTGCATCTATGCTGTGAATATCACACTTGAAATTAGTAAGCAACAGCTATGTCATCTTGATTTGCATGCTAATACAGATGATGCAATAAGGCTCTGGAGATATGGATCCACAGTTAGCTGGCAATAATTTTTTTGGCTTTTATGCATCATTTAAATGTCAAGATTCTCAGGGGTGTATTTCTCTAACTTTGCACCTTGCCTCTTAAATGAAGAAACATCCCATTGTGGCCACATCTATGACATCACCTCTTCAAGGAGAAAAGGATGTCACACTTATTCTTTCTTTCTGAAAACAGCAGGTGCAGAAATAGTGGTTTGGCCGTTTTTCATACACATGAGCTATGACAAAAGCTTGCTCATTATCAGCCTTCTGGTTGAGAATAAGCCAATGTTATGGTTGAGAAAAAGCTGTATTTCAGGGCGTACTGGACCCTGAAACAGAGCACTAGTCCCTGTTTCAGAAAAAAAACAGTTCAGGTAGAAATATGAAATGTCTGTTCGTGAGATGAATGTTGTTTCCAAGACAATCCCATGATAGAAGGTCTTTGAGCTACACAGTCATTTCTAAAGTGTGAAAGGACCCTGGCTCCATTTTATCTTGCAGGCAAGGAAGGAATGTGAATGTCCAGAGAGGCACTTCTGCACATGGGATGGTGATGACTGGTGATCTCCCTCCTTATGGCAGATAAGTGACGTGTGGGTCTTTTGACACATTTGTCCTCCTCACTGTAGCCCTTTCTCACTCTGTTTTTTCCCCACAGAGTTGAAAAAATGCCTTCAGCATCTCCTCACTATCAGGGAATTTTTCAGAGCAGGAATATATACATTATATTTTGCTAACTTTTATGGAATTTACGACCACATTTCTGTGGTCAGAGTTGTGTGTGTATTTGTTCATATTGATTTCACTGTAATGCTAGCTTGTTGCCCCTTGTTGAAATGACGTCTTAAATTTTCCCAGTTGGCCTGAGGTGGTGTTTTCCAGATTATAGGTGTATTTTCCCTAAACTGACAGAGTATTACACGTTGTGGCACTGTATCCCTTTGCTATGTCTTTGAGGGCTCAGCTTTCATGCAGGTGCCTAATGCTGTTCTTGAAGTTCATGCTCTAATGCAGACAGGATGGTTGGCTAATTTCTGCTTCAGATGGCTTCTACCATCTTTTCTACATTGCTGCCAGTGTTTTCTCTTGCTTCCCTGGGGACACCAGATGCATCTAATGAGTCCAGTTCCAGCTTCCAAGCTGAAACAGATCATGGACAGTCGCCATGTGTTGTTCAGATGCTTGCATGGGAGGGAGCGATCTCTTTCCTTTTTCTCTTGCTGAACCAATTCACTCAATAAGAACGTGGTTTAGATCAAAACTGCATCACTTTTAGCTAACTCCAACCTTTTCTAACTTTCTCCTTAATTCCAAGCTTTTACTATATCTTAAAATAGGAGAGTTACCTTAACAGAAAACTGGTGCCTGGGACAGCGTACCTTGCTCCCAGCTTAAATGATAGGACAAGAAAAATGTTTAAGCCCAAAAGCTACAGGCTGTAGCTGATGAAAAATAAGACAACAGCCAGAGACATGCTTCTCCCCAATGTTGCATAAGTAGGTATAATGTATAATGTACTGTGACATCACAGCAGGTCTTGCAAATTGAAAAAAAGGAGGAATAAAAGACTACCGTACCTTGGCTCTTAAATCCCTGAATGTGTTGTCTGTGTTGATTAGTTACTTTGATTTGTGCTTCCCCACACAGCTCATTTTTCCCTTTAATAAGAGTTCGGGTTGTAAATTGTCACTTGGATTGATAGTATTTGCACCAAACAGTGTAATTAGGCTGGAGTGATGGAATATATTACATTGTTTGTTTTCCATTATGTTTATTCCAGATGGTTTTTGTCACTGACTCTTTTTCTGAGCTGTGCTGTTAATAAACATAGGATAAATCTAATGAATAAATTTGCTGTGCTCGGTATAGATCTGTGGTGGTGGCTGAGATGGGCTTATGCCACTGAATAAGGGGCTCTCATTAAAACTACACAAATGTTAATTCTCACTCATATGTGAGAGGAAAATGGAGCCCATGGGTAGTGAAGGGTTGAAGAAGATACTTACAGGGGGGTTTTCCCTTTAAAACACATATGCTTAAAAATTAAACTGAGGTTATGATAAGTTGACAGTTGTCGTGCTTTATTGCTTCTCTGGACAAAGGAAGTGTTCTACAGTAAAGCTACAGAGCAGGTACCTGTGTTCAAGTCTTTCATTGCTGAAAAGTCCCTCTGTGCCCTTGAGCAAGCTGGTTCGGTCTGTTCCTTGGTTCCTGAACAAGTGCTTCTTTTCTTCTGCATTTTAGCTGTCTTGTCTCTTCAAATAGAAGTTGTTCAAAGTCCCTGCCTAGGCTGGCGACACAAAAGTTTTTTCAGAAAGAGAACTGGAACATTTCAGAGAGAAGAACCCTATACAGGATGGAGATGTGTCGCGGCCCAAAAGGGAACTCTTCCCCTCCCTTAGGACTAACGACCAAGTTCATGATCCCCTTGGACAGAATTAAGGTGAAACGACATCAGCCAACCAATTTTATGATTTATTAACATAATGACTCAACAACAACTATGTAACTAGAAACAATACAAGACATATAGGTAGAAACAATAACTCACTGACAACTACTTAACAGGATAACATGGATTGGAAAAGTAAGTCCCGTGCAGTAAGTTTCCAAGGAGAAAGAGAGAAGGAGACAGAGGGAGGTTACAACAAGAGGAAGAGAGAGAGATAAGAGAAAAAGAGATATCCCCACCCACAGATCCAGCGGCATCCCGTTGGTCCTCTTCATTTCTGGTATTTCAGTGGTGGGGGTCCCCATTTGAGCTCCTGGTGGTACCGTTTTTATACAGTTCCACTTCCAAAGTCTTTGCCCAGTTCCAGTAAACATCTGTTCGATGATGGTAGATGGGGCCTGGTTTTACAAGCTATGTGCATTCTGGCGCTGTTTTTCGGCGACNGAGAGATAAGAGAAAAAGAGATATCCCCACCCACAGATCCAGCGGCATCCCGTTGGTCCTCTTCATTTCTGGTATTTCAGTGGTGGGGGTCCCCATTTGAGCTCCTGGTGGTACCGTTTTTATACAGTTCCACTTCCAAAGTCTTTGCCCAGTTCCAGTAAACATCTGTTCGATGATGGTAGATGGGGCCTGGTTTTACAAGCTATGTGCATTCTGGCGCTGTTTTTCGGCGACAGGCAGAACCATGGGGCCTGAGAGAGGAACTAGCTGTCCTGTCCCTGCAGAGATGGATGTCGGTATTTGATTCCTTTGTGATTATTGCCCTGAGTCTGCGGGCAACGATAATTGATCATCAAAGCTTGCACCTTTCTGGGCAAAGAGATGTTTAAGGCAAAACATATCCATCCGCCACAAGATGCAATGTGGAAGTCTACACGGCAGGAGGACTGTCTTAATCTGCTCATTTGCCAAAGCGGCATTGACTGAAGAAAACTGACAGCCAACTAAATGACATGACAGCAGACTTTGGAAAAGTCACATCGCTTAAGGAGTTTTCCAGTACTGGCCTCTTAGTTTTTCCATCAGAAAGGAACATAAGAAAGCCCAGGATGAAACACAACATGGTCTATCCTACCATCTTTCAAAAGCTTTACAAGTTGCATTAGAAGAGGGGATTGTGGTTGCTCAGCAGTAGGACCTTCAAGCCCTAGTTAAAGAGTACATTTTTAGAAGATCAGACAAAAGCAGATTGTAGCAAACAAATTTTGTTTCTACTAATGTTTCCCACTTTCTCTGAATCCTTCCAGGAAGCACATAAGCAGGCAGCTGCCTGCAGTGCTGCCTTTCATCAGTATGAGTGGCTTCTCGCATTCCTGTTAACTGCTTAGCCCTGCCCTGAGCAACTAAAACAGTGTCTCTGTCTCACTAAGGTAGTGCAAGGCAACACTTCCCCAAGTAAAAAAACAGACTGTGAACACAAGAGTGTTGATTTGCCAAGGTAAGGAAGAAGAAATTGTCCGTCTGGGCTCACACAGGCCCACTAGGAGCAGGCTGGGGAGCCCAGTTGGTGCTGCGAGCTGGGTGGCAGCAGATCTCAGCTGTGCTGGATCTGAGCACCTCGCCCTTTGCCAGCCTGGCTGCAATCCCCTCCTGCCCTCGCCTGTTGCAGTGGTGTCGCTGGTTTGGAGGGGAGAAGGGAACAGCATTTCCCCTTATGAAACGGCAGAGCATCTTCCTCTATGTGTCGTTTCCAGCCACGTCCTGGAACCAGTAGTGAAGGATCTTCCTCTTCAGCCTGGCATTACTTTTAAACCAGGGAGCTGGGCTCAAAAAATGGCACAATGGCTGGCATGAGCAACCATACCATATACTACCAAATATACCATGCACCTCTTACATGCCCCTTTCAGAGACAATCCAGCTAACCTGCAGCTGGAGAAATAAGACTAAACACTTCCGTTGGCTGGCATTTGTGAAAGTTTCTTGGAATGGGAGTGGACAAGGAAGGTGAAGGAGAAGTAAGATGTGTGGGAACAATAATTCAAGAAGCCCCCAAAGGAATGGTGAGCTGAGAAAGGCAGGGAGGGCACGAGCGTTTCGGTCACTAAGGTATAAGAAAATTAGGATACAGCCCGTACCCACGGCACTGGGTGTCCCGCCTGGCCAGGCTGCGAGGCATGAAAGCGTTAACCCTTCTGGAATCAGTACAGGACATTCCAGCGCTTGAATTCACACAGTAAAAATAAACCTCGTGCAAGGCGTGTTGCCTATGGGGTTTATGCTCTGCTTTTTGATTCAATCATTTAGGAATGCAAAGCCCTTCTACCAGGGCTTTAACAGCGCCTTCGCTTTGCCATCGCCAGACTGTCTCTGAAGGTGGAGCAGATCTGTGGTAATGGGGGCACAAAGGTCCATGCCTGTCTGCAGCCACTCAGTCATGCTGTTTCTATAGGGCCTGATTAATCTCTGGACTGTGCTGCAGCATCATTCTTTAAAGACGGAGGACAAAATGCTTCCACTCCTGTGCGTAACACCCACCATGCTCTTCCTAGGCACCACTGCAGGTCCACTTACATGGCAGGGCAATAGTGAGCATGGCTGAGGGTTTGCTGGGAAACAAGATAAAAGAACAGCCTGCACACCAAATTCCTGCTTGTTTAGTTGGCGGGTTAGAAGGAGAGTTTATGATCCACAGCCAGTTCACTCTGTATGCAGCGTCAGACTAAAGCACAGCAAGGTGCGAGCTGGACAACAGTACTCCCCGGCAAGCAGCTGCTTTGGGGTTTTTTCCTGTATTGGCCAGGATAGGACTTGGCCTTTGTATTTTTGAACACCGATAGTTCCTGCCTCTGCCACTGAAGTCTTTGTTTACACTCAGAGGACTCTGGTGGGAGTTTCTGCTCATTTCAGATCTTTCTCTATCACCCTCTTCTCTTTGCGGCTCACCATGATCAGATACTCTTGTCTCACTTACCTTGTCCTCAGGTGTTCCTTTGGGTGGCAGGCAGCTCCCAATTTCACAGTTACGCTTCCTCTGCTCCTCAGACCCACCAGCTTGATTTTTCTTCCAGTGCCAGGATCCTCAAGGCTGGCAGTACTTTGCAATTCTCATCCTGAGTCGTGGTCTACTAAGGCGGCACATGGGAAAAACATTGTGGTGTTATTTTTCCTCCTATTAGCAAGTGGAGAACACGCAGGCATCAGGGTATTCTCATTGATTTATTTATGTGCAGTTCCTGTACAAAGGAGTAGAAGAGAGAGTTGAGGAACATTGGACCAATTCCTATTTGGTTACTCATTGGAAAACTGGAAATAACCACGATGTCGTCCAATGACCTACCCTGGATTTACACCACTGCCAATGAGAACATAATTTAGCCGTCTGGTTTTATATCACATCCCAGTGAAAACTGACAATACACACAGTGTGTTAAAACCTATCTGCTTATTAAGAGTCCAATAATAATGTTATTTATTGCAGATTATTTAAAAATGCATTTTCTTCCTTCACTGGTTTTACACTGTCCCTTTAGGTCTTCTGCTATTGTCACCATAGTTGCTGAGCACCTTGGCCATGAAAATGAACAGCAATTGCAAAGTCTTTAGTGAACTTTGTGAAGTGTTTGGCCCTTCTCATTTTACTCATCACAGTATTTTGTTGTCAGCTTAGATTTTTCTTAGTCTTGTCTTTGTAACCCCAAAGTACACTGCTATGTTTGGAGATATTTCCTGTAGGGTTTTGAAAGGAAAAGAATCCATAACATTCAGCGATTATGTCATGAACTGAAATTTATTTTATCTCCTTTATGAAAAAGACATCAACAAAATTTTAGCCTGTTATAAGAAATGTTGATAATAATTATTTGATCTCTTTATTGACCTTGTTAGTAACATTCAGGTTGGCATTTAACAACTTAATGAAAACAGTTTTATTTAAAGATCAGTTGCATAGCAACTTTTGTAGCAAACTCAAAGAGAAAAATGTTCTAGGTCTATTATTAGGCTCTAACCAATTCTACTCATGCCATTAAAAATGCTTCAGAAAATACTTCATGCCTGATCCAGGTCAGCTTCTCTGCTTATGGCATGCATAATCCCATAAAGCCAGTGCATGTGCCTGACTTGCTTCACACCACTACTCCCACATACTGATGCGTTGCAATACATGCAGTGAACTTGAAGTTGACAACCCTTTGACCAGAAAAAATGAGAAGGAGGGGGAAAATGCCTGTACTTTCAGTCAGAGGAGTAGGAAGCAGGAGAATGTCATCAGAGCAGGAATCCTCCATGTCGCTGGAGGCAACAGGAACTGCACCTTGCACTGAAAATTTCTTCAGCCTTCTCCATTTATTTTCATCTCTGTGGCATGCTAATGTGTTAGCTTCACAGTGTAGCACGTTGCCAGAGCATTGCAACAATTACGTTCAATGCCAGATACTAAAAAAGCTTCTTGAAATATTACTAAATAAGGTATTGTGCTTGTTCTACACGGGGAAAATAAGTAAATTCCCTGAGCAGTAAGAATAAGGGAATCTCTTAAGTCTATTAGCTATTTGTCAAATGCTTGTACTCCTTTATGGTGTTTTTCTTCCCTTTCATTTAATTCTCCAGCTTTCAATCTCAGCTTGATCATTTTTTGGGAAATGAAAATAATCTCTAACTTGTTACTGCTTTATTATGGTCTTAATTTGAGATTCATGTTGATCTATTTAGAGTAACAACATACCAAAATTTCAGCATGTAGAAATAAACAGTGTCAGAAGACTAATTATTTGGAACAAAATGATGCTAAGGGATAAAATTTACTACTGTTGCTGGGTGTGTTATTGTAGTTCCTCTATAAAGGGTTTGCTTTTAGGATCATAAAACACCTTCTGCAGGTTGCCATCACATGTAACTGCCTCACACAGTCTCTGGCCAGGAAGGGAGCGCTATACTCGCTTAGTGAACTTGGGCAAGACGTGGCTAATGAGGGAGGACAAGTCACAGGTCCCAAAGGATTGTGACGTTAGGATCCAAAGCTAGAACACGAGACTTTTTTTCCACAGCAGCATATTGAGCACTAGGGATAACTAAATGGCAGCACAGCCGCATCATCCTGGCTCAGAGCCTTCTCCTGGAGGGACCGTGCAATAGCCCTCAGGGCAGCACCAGCAGGTTCTTGGTCCTTATCTTCCTCAGGACCCATCTCCTCTGTCACATCAGCCTCCTGCAGAAGACCTGAGGGCCTTCTTGCCATCCACCTGGAGTACAAAGGCAGCAGGGCTGGCCTTGCTTGGGTTTGAAGGTTTTACAGCACGTGCTGGGGCTGCTCATCCTGCACATCCACAGCAGGCATGTCGCTACAGGGGACAGGCGCTGCCGTGTGGCCTCTCCTCCACCCCAGGGTAGTGCATGGTGGCCGGTGAGGCCCAGGCTCATGGACACCACAGCCGTAGCAGAAGAGGGAGACAAGCTGATAAAATACCTCATCGAATTTCTGGTCTGTGTGAAGGACTGATGGCTGCTCGCATGGCTGCCCGGTGCTTACAGTCACCGGGCTGCGGCACTGTTTCGGAGAGAGTAGCAGGGGCTCAGTGTTGAACCTGAACCGAACCTTTGTATAAACCACTTTCTACCCATCTTCTATCTGCTGCATTAGCTCTCCCACAGGCTGCCAAGACAACTTTAGTTGCTGTTTAAAATCTTAAATGGAAATTGAAATGTCTCCAACATCATCACTAAAATGTGCAGTGAGGACAAGCGGAAAACCTAAATTTATCACTGGAAAAACAAAGCTGATACTCTTGAGTGGTTGGAAATCAGTTTGGCACTGCAGTTACAGCACTTCAGTGTCTTATTTTTGTTATGAAAATTGTTTTTCTCAGTTTTCTTCAAGGCCAATCAGTAATCATTTGTTTTGTTGGGTGTGTTTTGGTCTTGACAGTTTTCATGTCTCTCTCATTCACAGTCTGATTCCCCAGTTTGCTAAAGGACAGCTGATAAAACTCAGTTTCAGATAAACCAAAAATTACATTTATGCCATAAATACCCTCCGTGATTATGGGAAGACATACAGTCAGTCTCTTTTTATTGGCAGTGAAATCAGTGTATAAAACATGCTTGAATATCATTGTTCATTGTTGCAATATTGTTTTCTCAGGGACATCATGCCAAATTCTCTTTTTGCAGTACTGTCCTTATCTGAACCTTTAAACCCTTTATTTCTAAATGATGAAAAGCAGTTCCTGGTATACCCTGTAAAATCCTCTGTCTCTCCTTAGGGTATTTATATCCGCTACACTCAATAAAGATAAGAGTAAAAAGAAATACGTCATCTTGTGACCACAGCAGTCATACCAATTGCTGTGGTGAGATTTTCCCACTCACTATTAATTTACAATGGATTCCCTATTCTTTTCACGTAGCTCCTAACGGCGTTCAGAAATGTCTTTGCTTATGGTCTGGCAGTATCAGAAGCCATTATAATCAGGTTGCATATTTCAGTAGTAAAATCACCAAAGATCTTGGTCCTGAGGATGTACAAGAGACATTACCTTTCACAGCAGCTGCAAAGCGCTCCGAGTAACTGGCAGTTTTAATTATGAATAAGCAATCGAACCAGACACTGCACCAAAGCTTCAGATTTGAACTGTAGGTTGCCCTGAGCTGGAGGGAAGCCAGAGTGCGGACGGGGGTCAGGACACACAAGCCGTCATCCGTGAGGCTGTTTTTTTAACTCAGAGGGGTTTTGGAGAGCAGCAGGCAGGCTGTTTCCACTCGCCATGAAATTTCCATAACGAATTATACTGCAAACGGAACCAAAAAAAATCTTAGTCCATTTCTTTCAGTGATTTTCCTTTCTTTCAGCAGCGTTCAGCAACATTTCTTTGAGTACTTTTTAAATCTATCCATACTCAACCATCTTATTATAACCACGACAGTGGCACAGCAATAGCTGGATGATGCAGGATGGACAGACTAGGAGAGGTCTTCCTTACAAGTAGTTTTTGGGAGTCGTTAGTCTTTTTCTTCTCTCCATTTGTGCTTTGTGACTGTTAATTAACTCCTCCAGCACCACTGCAAGGCAGGAATCATTGCCCTTCACAAGGAAAAGAGAAATGAAGCAAGTTATGTGATTTGCCCAAAGCTACAAAGGGAATCATTATCAAGAGCAAGATGAGAACTGATGATTTTTTACAGTGCCTAGTCCTGTTACGTAATTAGCAGAGCAACCTCCTGCCCCCTCATCATCCGCTATGTTATCCTCCACCTGAGAATGGCACTGACTTCAGCAGTTCTTGCTATATGAAGCTGAATTTTTGCTGCTAAGGTTGATTTCCACTCAATAGGATGACTCCTACCAATAAATCTTTGCATCTAAGATGAACATTAATATATGCTTGTGGTTAAAAGTGACGTAAGAATCCCCTTTAACTGCAGCATAACCCCAACACTTGGTAATTCTTCAGAAACAAGCTGATGCCCACAACAGCATTTTTTATGCCATCTAGTGGTCATAGAAAATCAAATGCCAAGCTCGAACCCAGCGTGCCACCCAGCAAAGGCAGCACAGCTCATCTAGCTCCTGCTCTGATGACCCTGCCCCAATTAGGGCTACTTGTGCCTCCCTTTCTTCTGCTGCTCCTGTTACTGGTCTTTCACTTGGGTGGCTGCAAGCTGTGCTGATAAAACTCTGGAAAGCTTCAGTAAGAAGTGGCCTGAGAACAGAGTTAAGTAACTGGATATTCTCGGGAGCGCTCTCAGCTTACATGCTGTGTTTCCATGGAATAGGGAACATGGTTTCTTCACTTCTTGGAGAATGCGAAGGAAACTGTGGGGACTGATGAAACAACTGATAAATAATAGTAGCTTATATATACAGAAGATTAGTCATTTGTTTTCTGAGCTGATGGACACAAGCGGGTGCCTTGGAGAACGGAGCTGGCTGCTCCACCGGGCTGACCACTGGGTCCCTGCGGGGAGGACAAGCAGCGCAGAGGCAGGACCCTGGGGATGGGGCTTAGACCTGGGGTTACCTTCAGCCATCTTTTTGATTCAGTTCTCGAAAAACACAGACAGGGACTGATTTCTGCATGTAACAATGATCTTTAAAAGTGCAATCAAAATAAATACTCCCCTAGCAAGGGCAGTAAAGAAAAACTGCATTGTGTATGATTAATTAAAAACTGGCTTGGAGAGTTAAGGAAAGCCAGACAGAACCATCAGCAACAGTGATACTTTTCCATGGAAATAGTATTACCTGCCTTCTTTAAGAACAAGTAACTGTTGAACAATGTGAAGAAATAATAAATTTAGCATGTTTGAAAATAGGGTGGCTCAACAGCTAAAGCCACATAGATGTGTTTGAAAGGCGTTTAAGGTGCTTTTAAGCTAAAACGTTTTAACTAAGAATTGTCATGAGAGTGAATATGATAGTTCCTGATGCAGATAGGGTTTAAGACATGAAAAGCATGTTAATTTGTCACAGTTGCAGTTGACCTTAGTATTACACAGAAAGTTAAATTCTGTTTGCTAAGATAGTTTTGGCCAAGTGAAGCTAGCAGCTCACCAGACTTGGTCAACATTGTGTCATCCTTTGTCTGTACACACATTAACACATTTGGTAAAAATACAACAACTAGACCAGAAAAGCTGCCTTGTTTGGATTGGACTGCCTTTGACAACCCTTTGTCATCCCCCATGGCTCTAGCTCAAGCCAATGCCAAGACCTTTGGAAGTGAGCTGCCCAAAGCAGCCGAGCCCCTTGCCACTCTCCAAAACTCCTCACCCACACTCCTCACCCCACAGCTTTGGCAGCAGGACACATTTCTTCTCCCACTTCAGCACAGGAGCGCTTCAGGCAGATAGCCCCCTCCAGATCCAGCAATGCCAGCTCAAAGCTCATCCCCTGCGTTCCCAGTGTCCCCTGGCCAGGTAGGGCTCCCCACTCCTTGTCAGACAAAATGAGCCACAGCAAACAAGAGTTCTCTTATTCCCACTGCACAGGCCAACCTGGTTCATTTTGAATGCGATGGGCCAGGAAATGCACTCTGGAGCGCCCAGCCGAGCTGGTGTTGTGCCAGGGAAGCCAGCATGGACAGGCAGGCGGTGACCTCTCCAGCCCTCACCACCTGAGATGCTTGTCTGCACCCCGTGTAAGCTGAAGAGGATCTGGGAACGCTGTGCCAGCAGAGCTGCGAGGGCAATAACCTCCAGCGGTGTGGCTTGTAATCTTCATCTGGCACAGCTCTCCTACAAAATGAACATCTGTCCACAGCCTAAAGATATGTTTCAAGACTGATTTAATTAGACCAGCTTAAGCACCCATCTGGACACTTTTAGTGCTTTGGCTCCCATTCACCTCGCAAACAACAGTGCTGGATAAAAATTGGTTTCACCTGCCCCAATTGCAAAGTGGCTAGGAGGAAAGGAGGATGTATCAGCCATGCTAGCATCTTAAACTTTTGACAAATAAGTCTGATGAGTCCTGATGAGGTGTTTTATGAAGTCGATGCCTGCTGGGATCTCCTGCGCAAGGTGGCCACAGCTGCAGAAAGGGCAGCGGGAGGAATGTGTGCGTGCGGCCACGGAAAGCCCCGTGTCTCAGCTGAAACAGCTGATTTCAGTGGGTCCAACGAGTGTAGGAATGGCTTACACTGCTCTATGCCCTGGTCAGACAGTTACTGCCTGGCAACTCTTCCCTCTCCTTACCCACCTGGCTTTTATATTCCCTTACACAATGGTACTGGGTAGCAAAGCATGCAAATACTCCCCGTATGATTTAACGCCATGTCAGGTGGGTTACACAGCTTCTGGAAGTGGCTGATCTACAAAGAAAGGGAGCCCCAGCAGAACAGCAGTAACAAACTGCAGAGGGATAGTTACATTTTAAATTGGGACACGCATTTCTGCAGCAAGAGTCTAACTGCATCTTCCGTTTATATAGCTGCTTATTCCAGCTTAGGCCAAATAAAAATTAAATTGGTTGATTCTAGATCACTTAAGGCATCCAATGAGGATCTGGCATTTATTTAACTAAATTATTTGAAGATAATGCAATGTGAGTTTGTGCATAAATGTTAGAAAAACATATCGTACAAACTAAAAGAAAAAAAATAATCTATGACAACCGAGAGAACTAACATTTTTTCAGCACCATTTGGAGGCTGCAGATAACCCAGGTCTCTAATAGATTTTTTTGCAAACTCGTAATAAAACCCCGCAATTTAAATTACCTTTAATCTATCTCAAACTTACTATCCATTGTTAAAATCCTTTTTAGGAAAAACAATTGGAATTTTAACTAGTTACAGATGGTGGAGATAAAATTGGTCTTTACAAATCTGTGTTTAAAATAGGGTTTTCAGGGATAGTACTGTTTATGTTTGCTAATGTTATCCAGGCTGTCTATTTGTAAACAGAAATCAAAGGTTTACAAACTTCAGCCTGCAGTAAGTCAGAAGAATGAGGGAAAACTATGAGTGCTAAAACGCCCTGTTACGCTGGAGCTGCTTTACCTGACCTAGACAAGCCACAGCAAGGGGCAAGCAATGAGCAGAAGAGAACAGGTGCCCTTCACACAATTTCTGCTGTCTTTATGGAGGGGGTAGTATTGGTAACTCAGCAAACGGTCAAAATGGACTTCATGTTCCCCTGGCCTTTTCCTGGTACTCAGACTAGACCAGGATGGTAAATGGGGATATACATAGACAGGGACATCTTGGGGTTCCTGAGCTGTCAGCTGTTTCTGGAAAGCAGTCAGAGTTCACAGGCAAGAAGGATGCCAAGCAAAGCCTCCATCTGGCCTCTCCCGGCTGTGGATCTTAGCTGCTGTTGCAGGTGAGAAGGCTGAGGAGCCTCAGCCACGTCCTGCTGCTCCTCAGCCGAGCCTGTCCCCTGCCTGCTCTTGGAAAGCAGATGTTCCTCCAGGCGAGAGCACAAACTCCCTTTTTGCTTATCGCAGAGAGACTTGCACCACCTCTTGCTTTATTCTCCGGCTACATTCATTTTTCCCTCAGAGATATCAAAATGAAGCCATACAAGCCCCAGGAGCTCCCGACCCCTTGCCATTTGGAAACGGCAGCAGCATGGTTTCCGTGCACTCCCTACAGGCAGCAGGTCTCAGCCACCCGTCCACCTCCAGGTCTCTGCGATTTTGGGCACAGAAAGAGTTGCAGACGGCCTCGCTGTGGCACCCACCAGCAGGGCAGAAAGAGAAAAGGTTTAAAAAATGATAGAAAAAAGCAACCCCACAGCTTACAGATGAAACTCCAAAACAGAACCACCTCTGCGCTTAATGAGATCCTTGTTTTTGCCAAACCCACTACGTTCACTAACAGGCGGTGAGTCATCATTGCCCTTTCTCCACAGTCGAGGGCCTCTCGAGAGGAGGCTCTTTTGGCTGCGATTACTTCTGCACAAGTGGTACCACCTGCACGGCATCTCTGTTCCCAGGGTGTGAAAGAGAGGACTGGGCTTTCACAGTCGGCACGTGAGGGGAGGGCAGTGGCAGTGCACGGGGGCTCGGGGCTATACCACACAGCCCGTGCCCTTCCAACGGGTCCCTCTTCTGTCACTGCTGGCGTACCACATCCCTGTCACGGTTGGAAGATGCACCTCAAACAGGGAGAAGGGACTGTGATATCCGGGCTCACCACGGCTTGAACATTCATGACAGCAAACAGTCTACTTCAGCCAGACTTTGGCAGGAAAAACAAGTTCCGCATCTGAGATTTCCATTTAAGGACTTTTCCCAGCCATCTTTCAATTCGGACAGCTGTAGCAGCGTGCAGGGGCGACAAGCCTTTGCCCTGCCACCTTCCTGCCACCGTGCCGCTCTCCAGACAGGCACCCCTTTCTCTCTGTCCCATGTGGACATGGTGGCAATCTAGAGGGACATACAGAGGCACATCAGGACGGCCCTGGTAGCCCCCGGCTTCGCATGCTGCTGCATCTCTCCTCCCTCACCTCTAGCCTCAGTGTCTGGCAATTAAAGAGAAAACCCAGAGGAATCCGCACATCAATAGACAGGGAAGAAAGGGGAAAAGGGTCTTTTCCCCATAGGCCTGTTGGGAGCAGGGCAGATTCTGACCTTTGGGCTCCTGATGCTGGGAGGAGAGCTCAGCAGTGCCAGGAGCCCAGCAAGGAGAGGGGAGCTCTGTGCTGGCAAGCACAGAAGGAGGAGGAGAAGGAGAAGGAGGAAGAAGAGGAGGAGGAGGAGAGCCACCCCAACAGGGAATGGCGAATGTCATCACCCTGTAACTTAGCCAGTGTTGTGGCTGTGGGGAGATGTGGCCATCAGAGACGCTGCTGCGTTCAGCTGGCTACTCGTGGAGAGCAAAGCAAGAGTCTGTGTAATCCGACATTCTGCGGTTAAAGCAGATAAATAAACAAACTTGATTTTGAATAATAATGAGACACATCTGTATTAAGAAACCATTATTGTTTGTTAAAAGTGTGCCAATGAAAGCAGTATTTTATAGAGTATCTGGAAGACTGACCTGAAGCTGTCTGTAGCAAACACGTGAGAGTTTATGGAGTTTTGATGAATTCACAGGGGTTTTTTTCTTTCTATAAGAGACACCAATGTCACCTGGAGAACATTATATTTATTTTTTACTACTTTTTTTGGCTTTTAAGTCTAGCAGAATGATGATCACTACAGTGGGGAGGTTCTGTCCCATGTTGTACATCTTTGGCAGAGGCCAGATAACACAATCTCAGGCAGCTGCATTTTGCAGCTGTACTCCTGTGTTTTTGTTAGACGTGGTGGGTTTACGCTGATCTGAGGACATAACAGGAAAGCAGTGAAGCTGCTAGACCTACTGATCTTGTGTATCGTTCAGAATCTTGCATACTAATGTTAATATAGTAGAGGAAAAGAGCAGATGGCTCTTACAGTTTAGTGGGCTCTGTAACCACTAGCATTTGTAATTGTAAATTAAAAATATTCAACATGGAAATACTTGTGGCCATCATAAGAAGTCCAGATTTTTCTGAGAAAGATAACATATGAAGGAGCAGATTAATCATTGTCTCTTATAATGCAAGCAATAGAAGGAATCAAATGAAATCATCAGACAAAAAGAGATCACCAGACAGAATGATTTAAGGGAGACGAGAAGATTTAAGGGACACAAATTTGTTCTGTGCGTAATTAATCCAGTGAATTTACCTATGAGGAATGCTGTGGAAGCCAGAGTTTAAACTCTTTCCAAGTTTATGGATAAGAATTCCAGCAAGGCTGACAGAAAGCAAAGAGTCAGAAAATATCTCCAGTTCAGAAAAGAGTGTTCTGCTCAGCTGCGGAGCACTGGAAGCAGGACAATAACCTGCCGGCAAGCACCGCTGCACATTTCCCACATCCTCCGGAAGAGCGCAAAGGCCTGCGGCAGGACACTGCCAGAGAGCGAGGGATCAGGGCTAGAAGGGCTTTTGATCATATTTACCAGAGTCATTCACATGTAACATTAATCCCAAAACAGAGACATAATGAAATGGCTGTTGTGCATGACTTCATAATTGCCCCAAGAGAACAAACTGGGACACCAGTTAATTTCAGGGAGAAGGGACAGCAGTGGCTTATGAACTTCTGCAGAGACCTATTCTCATGCATTAACGAAACAAGCAGAATAGATAAAAACTGTAAGAGAGAAGCTGTGCCAATAAAATTGTCTCCAAACGAAGTGTTTCAATATTCTTTCCCATAAGCTGATAAATTTATAAAGCTTTTTTTTTAACTTTACAGTGTGTATGCGTATATAAACATGCACATACGTACATTTAAACTTTCCCAAAGACAAAGGAAAAACAGAAGCCTCAGAAGAAATCACAGCATCTCACAGAAAGAAAAGGAGAATTCTAAGCAGGAAAGACATGATGTTTGAGCATGGGAGAGTTTTCAATTGCAATTACCCTGTTCAAGACATAATGTGTGTTTTAAGCAATAAACAAAATCACAAATTTCAAAATAGAACTTTCTGCAGTGCCCAATGAAGATACCTATCACAAAGATAAAAACAACCGAACAGCTTATTACACGCCAGCTTACTGTTTATCAGCTAGAAACAAATCTAAGTACATCTTCAATTCAGGCCATCAGAGAATAGATCTGTATTAAAGAAAATTAACTCCATCGGTCAAAGTCAAACAGAAGAAAACTCTATAATATCTTTGACATAAAATGCACGCACCACGCTCCAGGGCCTTGAAAAAAAACCTAAGTGAGAACAGGACCTCTTTGGCTGCTAAAGGTACAGAAGCATATGTGTATGTGCGCACCCACGAGCACACATACATACACTTGTCTGCAATAAAATTATGTCCTGGCTGAGGGAAAAGTGACTGCATGAACTGATCTGAGACAATTTAAATTATAAGAATTTTTTTGAGTTCTATATCTTGATCCCATGCCATAAAACTTAAGTAGTTTTATCACTGGAAAGAAAGGTCATTTTAACCAAGGCACGAGAAAGCTCCTCCATGTTTTATGTATTTTCAACTTTATTTGCAAGTCAATACATTCTGAAACACCATGGGTTTCCATTAAAGTGGAAATTGCAAAACCCTTTACCCTGATGGAAACTTGAAGTTAATATGCTCTAAGCCTTGCATGACTCCTCTTCTTTTATATATTCTATTTCTATTAACAATTATGTAAGGAATTTTCTGTGGGACAGATCTTAGAAGTAATTCTGGCATACTGTTTGTCTTAGACTAGCCAGAATTTCATAAGAAATAAATTTAAACCAAGTTTACTGTTTAAAATGCAAAAAGGCTCACGGCAGACAGCTGCCATGGAGTTGTAACTGTAAAATAACACTGAGTTTATTGTCATCGTTGTAAATTGTACCAGACGATACTTGAATGAGAAGCCTGGGCAAAACTCTAGATGCTACATTAAGGCAAAGTCACATTTCGCTGGTTATGGAATTGCAAAGTGGGTTATCTATAATCCCTTTTCTTGTTAAGAGATATGCATGCTTTGGCATGACCCATCAGACACCGCTCCCTTGGGCTGTGTTCGCACTGCAGGTGCACCCCAAGACTCTGTCATCTGTGGGTATGACTCTGTGCTACCTGTGCGTCCTGTTTGCTCCTTCCCCAAAGGAACCCCTCTGGTGCTTTGTCCGGCCAATCCAGCTGGTAGCCCTGCAGCACAGGGCACCACACAGTGCATTTTGGGTCCACCCAAATGCACATTTACTGGCTATTTACTAACCTCAGCATGCTGCATTTGGGTAAGGTGTCTCCATCTATGCTATTGGCTACACAGTGGCATCTTAATGTGGGGAAGACCAGCTGGATTGGGGACCTCCTAGGGTGACTGTAACGCTCTGTGATTCAAGGTTAGGTGGGGATTGTTGGCAGGCAAGGCAACTTCAAGTGAAAATGAAATTAAATCAGTTGCTAAACATTCTGTGACCTTCAGACCATCCAGGAACACCCACTTATGTTTCGTGAAGACCCTGATGACATCGCCCTGAAGCATCACACACATGCAGAACAAAGTCAAGGTAAAGCTCACTCCTTACCAGCCAAAGGTCAGACCTTCCTACTGAAGAGTGGCAACTGGAATGACAACTACGGCTTCTTCATGCTATTCCCTGAAGGAAGCCAAGGAAAGAAACACTTCCAGATAAAACGCATTTCGAAAAACAGCCAAATTATTGTTGCAAGAACTTAAGTGAGAAAACACCTTCAAGGTCAGATATATATACAAGGCACACGGTTCCAATAGAGCTATGCCTGCCTATGTGAGACCCAAATTTTGTTCTTAACGATACGCAGGAGTATGGCTGACGTTCTGTTACAAAGTCAGAAATGACCAGTTATCAGACACTAGACCTCATCTGCACTGTACTAAAAAACCTGCAGAAATTATGCTGACTTCACCCATTTTCATCTCCCATGAGAGAACTGATTTGAAATATGAAACAGCAGTTTATAATTACTTATGAAAACCAGAATCTGAAAAGTGCTTTTGAAATAACCTGCTTTTACATCAGCAGAGCAGTATTTTCCTGATATTACTGATGTTGTTGTTTTACTGATGATGAAACAGAAGTGGGTAAGATTAAATAATGGCCATGGAATAGACATTTCTGATTAAGGAACAGAAATCAGATCTCCTGAAAAAAAACTCTTTGCTCTGGTTTTTTTCTTCCTCTGATCAAACACCACTAATAAGAGAGAGATTTGCATTTGATTTCAGTATGTACAGAAGCAGGCTGTCAAATGATTATGTGTATCAATTTGAAGTTATCATATCACAGGAAAAACTGTCATTCTTCTAAGTGAATTTGTGTCAGACAAATTTGTGTCAGACAAATTTGTGTCAAACAAAAGAAGACAAAGTCTTCTCTCCTCTCCTTTTTGCTTCTCTCCTTAATATCTTATGCTTGTAAAACTCTTTTTAAAGACTTGTTAGGATATATTGCAATTAGGATATATAGTAGGCTATAGCAGTTAGAAAAACAGATTGACAGACTCTCCAGAGCACTATACAGCAGCATGAGTTTTTTCTCTTTCAAGGTTTGTACAAATTAGAAAACAAATAAATGAGATAATATTTTTAAGTTTTTTTCTTGGAGATTTAAAGCTGCCTGCCTGAAATGCCCAAGTCAGAAATACAGAGGAAAAAAAGATTAGTGTCAGTATCACTTCAATAAGATTTTTCAATGTGTTGTAAGAACATTCCAAACATTTCTTCAAACAAGCAAGCTTGACACTTACATCTTCACAATACGTATCAGTTTATGTATTTTAAAAAAAAAAACCCAAACAACTCAGACTGAGACCCTGCAAATCCAAACAATCCACCACCATAGAAATGGTTCTCATCAGGAGACTGATGAGAGCAAGAGCAAATCCTGAAGGACACAAGTTGGCTATGTGGCTCAGCAAATGCTGCAGTGGGGAGAAGGGTAAGGATCCATACGGAATTAAACAGACCTTGGAATGCCTTGTGCTGAAAATTGTTATTTCCATATGAGTCGAGTGGACTCACGCTGCCAGATTGTGATCACAATGCTTTTTTCCTCTTTGAATCACTACAAACTGTCAGAGCCACGAGGGCACTGACATACCTGACTGTCCCTGCCAGTCTCTCCTGGGCTGTCCTACCACCCTGCCCATGATCCAGGACCCCATTTCAGCCCAGCTGACCCCCACCCACAGGCTGATGTCCTGGTCTGGCCTTGGATGCTGGAGGTGCAAGCGGCTGCCTCCAGGCTGCCCTGGTCCCTGCTGGGGTGATGGCACAGGCTCTGGCTGGCGAGACCTTGCCCTGCCACCCCACGGGGATCCCCATCACTCCCAGCTCCAGGGAGAGCCAGGCCTTGCCCAAGACAAATACCTCAACAAGACGTGAAGTTATAGAACATCAGGTCCATCAACTAGAAACTCAGGTCCTGTGTGAGTGTTTGCAGGGTACCAACAGAGTTGCCAGAGGGTGGGCTTTGGTGGAGCTGATGTTCCTGTGAAAAATGATGGAAGGCAGGAGTCATTGTCCCTTCTGCTCTTCTATGGAAACACAAGTCTTTGTTTGAATAAGAAAATACCATACATACCGTATAGAATTTCAATGGAGTTTTATTTCACAGCTCCAAACTGTTTAGAGCTGTCTTTGCAATGTGCATGTCCTTCAGGCTCACAAAGAGGTCAACCTCACTGAAAATCAAGTTGTTATTTAAAGGTTTGATTTAATCAGGAAGAAGCATAGTTAAAAAACATGCTATTACCCAAAAGCAGACATTACATAAATTTCGTTCTATTTTTATATCTTCCTGGCTCCAATCTCCTGAATCTGACATTAACCATAACAATCACACATGTGACTAAACCAGGCCAAATTCTCCTTTTTCTATTCCAGTATAAATATAGAAGTAATACTCTTGAAGTAATAGCTTTGAGGTAGACTCGCTCCACAAGAACAGGATTTTTCTCAGAACGGCCACAGTCAGGAAAGTATGTTGATTTTGAGGCCAGATTTTTATCTCCTGTACTGGCAAGTTAGAGCACCAGGGTGGAGGAGACCACCAGGGTTGACATGAGAGCCTGGCAGTCCCAGAGGCTGGGGACATAGGATAACGTGGGTGGCATTTTGAAAAGCCCGTGAGGCTTCAAAGCTCTTGTCCCATTTTCAAAATACCTTAGGCTTTCAGGAGTTCAGGCCCCACTCATTTACAGTAAGGCTTAAGCTTTTAAATGCATTTATCATTTGGGCAGATGAGACATGGCGTAAGACCCACACCCCTGTGGGATTTCGCTTCACAGCCACAACCTCTCCCTTAAGTTTGAATCTTCAGTTTCATGTTGAGGTTCTCTCAGGTGTTTAGGTGGTCCTGAACATGCCAACAGTGCACCAAGGGTCAGAAGATGGAGACCTTGCGGATAACTGTGGGCAGTGGATAGTGCAGTGCCCTGTGGACGTAGTCCTGCAAGAAAGCAAGTAGCATTTGCGTGGGTACAGGTTGCTTGGGCATTGAGCCATGTCAGGTGTGCACAGCCTGGGTTTCATGTTCCTGTCCTCAGTATCCGTGCACTGCTTCTGCAGATGTGCCTGAAGAGACCCTCTTCAGAAATTTGGGGCTAAGGCAGTCTCTCGTGCTCCAGTTGGTACGTCACAGGTTTTATGGTTCATGCACTTGGACTTGGGTACCCAGTTTCCTTCAAGATGCGCTGTCTATGTGTGAATGTCATATGGACTTTTTCTAAGGTGGAACTTTTGCAAATTCAGCCCAAAGGTCTGAGCACCACAAAGATATTTCTTACCTAGGCATATTTAATTCCAGAATGCTGATTTTCTACGTTCGTTTTCAAATGCACAATTGTGCAGTTACCTTTTGAAGGTTCTCAAGCAGGAACCTGGGAGCTGCAGTGAGTTTTTTTCAGGACTGGTATTATCTGCGCTCTGTTGTGCAGTTCTGCCACTCCTGGGAGCACGGCTTGGGTAGCGTGGAGCACTTCAGAAATTTCTGCTTTTGTGTTGCAACATATATACTCTCAGTAATAAAATCCAGAGTGGTTTAATATAATTAAATTCATACTATACAGTGCTTTCTATCTTCTCAGTGTCATATAAATAAAAACTAATTAGTCTTCCACAGTCTTGTCAGCCATGCATATTTATCCAAATCTTGAAGTTAGAAAATTTACACTTTATACTACCTTTGCACTCCCCAGCATGACGTTTACAGCATCACCTGGATTGAAGGGACCACAGTATAATCCAGTATCAGCTGGATTTAAGGGACCAGTGTTTAGAAGCCATTTCTAGCTGGGGATTTGCCCATCTAGGCAAAATTTCTCTTTCCCCTCTTGGAGAAGCTAATGGCTTTCTGTGTTGCAACAGTAGCATGGAGGGACCCTTTGTACACTTAAAAATATTGCTAACATAACTACGACTATTTTCAGTGTGAAAAAAAATTACTCGTGTCAAGCCCCAGACAGATGACCTCTTCCATGTACAGCAGAACAGGGATAAGAGTTTGCCATTCAGCTGAAGACGGCTGCTCGCTGCCCCAGGTCACAGCCTCCACTGCTCCTCCGGCTGAAAAGTTTATGGGAGCATTCCCCAACTTGCTTCAGGAGAAATCAACCAGCTTAGTCCTGCCTAAGCATTTAAATCACTCCTTTGGTCTTTGCCTAGTTTGATGTAGAGACATTGTCCCGGGCTGGATGCCTGCTTTTCCGCAGGGTTCCCAGAAAGGCACAATGCCTGGGTGATGTCACTTGATGATCTTCCAGAAGAAAATGATGTGCTGGGGGAGGAGTATCCCTTTCAGGGTCTAGAAGTTTTCTTCTCTGCATGATTATCTTTTTAAATAGTGAATGCTGTTCTTTGGTACAATATGCTGTCACCGAGAGCGCAACTGCATGAAGGAGAATCCATCTTCAGAGGTGTCCGTGATCTAATAAATGGCATTTACCTTGAGGGGATAAGAAGTAAGCAATGCTCAGGGACTAGAACATACTCAGCCAGAAATGCAGTGAGGTTCCCAACGTTGTTCTTGCTCTGTGTGCTCGGATTGCTCTCATGATGGGAGCTCTTTATGGACTTTCATTCACAAAGCCCAGGTGTGAACACAAGTGAGCACAAGGCACAAGGCAGTAGAAGTCTGTCCCCTATGACCTGAGGCAAAAATCTATGACTTCTCTTCCTGGTTGCCCTCATGTGCCTTGCAGTCTGACATTTTCCATTTGCACCCTTTGTTTCTCCTCTTTCCATGCCATGGTTTTCCTAGGCTGTTCTGCACTTCTCTTGTATCATCGCAAGGTTGGTAAAGGAGAATGATCTAAGATAGGAGATGAAAATTCCCCTGGCAAGGGCTGGGGAGGAACCAAGAAGAGGAAGCCTGCCTGAACTGACAGGCATTCCGTGGGAGATGGGCACGCTCCTCTAGGCATCTGTCCACACCTTTAGATGCCTACATACTTCCACGTGCTTGACTCCAGTTCAGATTCATAAGTAACCCTGCAAATTGCAGGTCATCCCTGAAGACAGATTGTGAGTTACGGCTCCTGTCTGTTGTTGGTTGCTTTTTTTAAATTATTTTAAGAAAATAGAGAAAACCTTTTAAAGAAGCCTGTACCTGAGGTGTAGGGGATACTTGTACCCTGAGTCTTCCAGTGCTAAATCCTGTCCGTTTTTCAATACATTGCAAGCAAACATATTATTGTCTCCATGTTAATTGCCAGCTGTAAGCAACTGGCCTAGCTTCTCGGCTCTCTGTCAAGACAAATCTGTCAGGTTTCATTTATTTGTGTTCCGGTACAGCTGGCACTGAAACGGCTTGGGCTGCCAGCCCTCATGTTCTAATTCCCCCCAGCTGAGTCAGACTATCTCACTGATACATGCCTTGACCATCTTCTGCGGCATTTTTAGTAAAAACAACCTTCCAAATACTGGGAATGGCTGGAAGCAGAGAGACTATGTTTCAAGTCAGACACTGAGAAATAAAATGACTCTCACTCCTTTGATATTTTGAATATCCACACATTTAACTTCTGGTCTTGATTATAAGTGCTCTATTTTTCATGAAGGCTTGAGACGTGATTGCAGAATCTGACTGCATTCAGTGTAGTTACGAAGGAGACTGTTCAAACATGACTGAGTACAAACTTAAGCAAGTGAGATCGTTAAATGTCAGCATTATTAATAAGGCCTTTAAGGATTGTTTTCTCAGAAATATTTATCTAATGTTCCTTCCTACTGGCTGATTGATCCCTTTGGGCACCATCAGCCATTCGGGGACTGGGAATCAAAAGTTCAGACTGCTCAAAAAGTGTCAGGTCACTCTCCCCTTCTTACACAAGGGAAGTAAAGATGATGTGGAGATTGCTGGATTCTGTAGCTAATCCAAGGAGTGTAGTAGTGGTGGCCAGCTGTGGTCTTGATTCCTTAAAGTAAGTCATGGTCTTACAGATGGAGCTCTGGAAGTCCAGCATAGTCCCCAGAACACAACACAAGCTGGGAGATGCCTAAACCTGCACCCAACTGAAGGTGAATGATCAATGTAAAATACCTGGGGGAAAATCCATAATTAAGACGTGTATTTTAAAGAGCATAAAAATCACACAGCGCAAAGAAACTGCAGAGCGTGGTATGCTAACCTGCAAGCCACTGTTTCTGAGGCTTTGTAGAAAGGTCAGTGGTGGTGGCAAATTGAACGGCAGGTTTGGACCCTTCAGGCATGTGAACACAACTGATTTTTGTGGATCATGTTTTGAGAAGGAAAAGACAGGCGTAGCTAGTGAGATTTCAAGCTAATTGTTGAGGGTGTCTCCCTCTGCTTGTCATCCTGACTTGTTACATCCTTCTCCATCTTGTTTCTCCTACCACAGCTCTCCTGGATGGGATGTACAGCCCACAGCAAAGATGCAAGGTAGCAATGCGAGGCAGTACAGGCCGTTGCTATTGGAGAGCCAGAGGATGTACAATGGCACCATTAAGCCATTGCCAGCATTGCAGACAGAAAACACCAGGAGCATCACCACTTCTCATCTACATCTTTTTGCACAAGGAAGTTAAAACATATCTTCTTCTCCTCCTCAAAGAATTGTGCATATGTATTGGAAGTGAATTCAAAGCTAGCAAGGAAAGACAAAAGTAGGAAGACAGCCAGGATAACTTGTGACTGAAAATTACTGGCTTTTGACCCAGCTTTTATTTATAACAGATTCATGGGAAATCTTCTAGGACTGTTTCAAAACAGTGCCAATTAGTAAATTTTAGACCTGCATAGCTGGACAAGGGAGGAAGATTAGGTCATATACCAGGAAGTCTCAAAACTGGGAATTTGCCACAATCCCTTAATTCCTAAGCTTAAAAAAATGTTAATGACATAGTCTGAATATATTAGTAATGAAGTGAGATTTCCTAAAAGTTTGATGATAAAGATCCTCTGCTCAGCACCTAGCTTTGACAGGAATGTAACATACAGAGTATATTCTCAAGGTAGATCATAGATTCATAGAGTAATTTGGGTTGGAAAGGACCTTTAAAAGTCAGCTAGTCCAACCCCCCAGCATTGAGCAGGGACATCTTCAACTAGATGAGGTTGCTCAGAGCCCTTACCAACCTTGAATGTTTCCAGGGATGGGGCATCTACCACCTCTCTGGGCAACCTGTGAGAGTGTTTCACCACCCTCACGGTAAAAAATTTCTTCCTTATATCTAGTCTAAATTTTCCCTCTTTTAGTTTAAAGCCATTACCCCTTGTCCCATCGCAAGAGGCCCTGCTAAAAAGTTTGCCCCCATCTTTCCTGTAGGCCCCCTCTAATTACGGAAAGGCCATAGTAGGTCTCCCTGGAGCCTTCTCTTCTCTAGGCTGAAAAACCCCAACTCTCTCAGCTTGTCCTCATAGCAGAGGTACTCCAGCCCTCTGATCATTTTTGTGGTTCTCCTCTGTTCCCGCTCCAACAGGTCCATGTCTTTCCCATGCTGAGGGCTCCAGAGCTGGATGATGTACCCCAGGTGGGATCTCACCAGAGTGGAGTAGAGGGGCAGAATTACCTCCCTCGACCTGCTGGCCACTCTTCCTTTGATGTTTCTTTTGATTCTTTAGGTCTGTCACCTTAAAGACTGCAACAAAGTATTGGGCCCACAATAGCTTTTTTAATATTTTTCCCATATCAAATGAGTCAGATGATCTTTTGGGTTTATGCACAAGAGCAGTGATTATGCTGCTTATGCAATTTGAACAGCGACAGAGCAAATGAATCTGCCACCCTCACTTAGAAAAGCTGTTCCAGAAATCACCGCACACTGGAACAGATCAGCACGTCCATCACCTTCCAGTGAATGCTTTGGTGTGCATTCTTGCTCTACCTGGTGGATTTGAAACCTACTGAAATGCCATTCTCTAAACCTGGAACCACATTATTCTAATCCTGTGTTCATGTAATTCTCTTTTTTTTTATGGTTTTGATGAAGATGATTGTTATTGTTGTGAACAAGAATATCATGTGCTCGTCCTGGCTTTCAATATTTGGAAAAAAGAATGAACTCCTGAAATGTTGGTTTTCCCTACAGAAAAATTCTTTGGTGTATATAAATGACATTATTTCCTACCCCAGTTTATGGAGAAAAGTTTGTATCTTTGAAAAGGACAACCAGAAGCTAGGACCAAAGTGTAATTTATGACTCACTTTCAGCCTACCAGTTAACTCTCTGTGATCAAGTAGTTCACTGCAGCATAGGCAACTCCTGAGAAAGTGATCTGGGAGGTCTCTTCCACCCTCTAACTTCATAAGCCTGGCTAAACTGACATCTCCATGGCTGAAAGCTCTACGTATTCCCCTCTGTGCCTTCTTTTTCCCAAACTGGTTCTCCAACCGCAATGCCCCAGCCATCTAAGGCACATCCCCATCTCAACAACCACATTCCCCTCACCTTCCCCAAACGACTTTTTTCCCATGGCCTTAGCAGAAACACATGTCCCAGACTAATTAATTTCCTGTAGGCACATGAGAAGAACAGCAGGGGAGGTCTGGGAGCTGGAGACAGCTTCACGCATCAATAAGTTACTGGCCAGCCAGCGACAGGAGCAGCTGTGTGAAGGCTCTTCCGCTGATTTGTAAAATATCCCGGACATAGGCAAAACCAGCAGTTGTCGACATTGTTTTTGCTTGGCTTATGTGCAACACAGTGTGGGAACATCTAGCCTACTGATTCAGACTTTCATCTGGCAAAGGGCAGTTTTTGTTCCAGTCCTTGATCCTTAGGTCGTGTCTGCTTCTTATCCACCAGCTTTGTGTCAAATGCATACGCAGTCTTAGGCATGAACTCCCTCCGAGCTGCTCCCTCCTGGCTAAGTGCTTGAAGTCGTTCTTCTCTGCAGAGAGCTTTGTTGTCCCTGATTTAAGCCCTGTGAAAATACACAAGCTTTATTTGGGTACACTCAGTAGTACATCAGAGCAAACGTCGCTGTGAAGTTTTGTGCTTGTAGCTAACTACTGCCTTGGAGTTATCATTTGCTGCTCTGCTGTAATGTTTAGCATTCATATGTTAATCCACTCTTGGAGGCTGTTGTGCCTGCCTGCCTGTAAGGCTTTATCAAATGACAGCAAAATTAATAGTTTGGTTTCTGCCAATTTGATACAAGATGCTTAATATGAAAAGCAGAATATCCATCACTGAAGAGAATTTTGGAGCATTGCTTATTTCTCTCCAACTACAATATTTTCTTGGTTTTTTCTGCATTGCCTGTGCTACCAAGACAGTTTCTAATTCTCTGTTCTGTAAACCAGAAAAGTTTCTTCATAAAGACATGTGTATGAGTATGTGTATGTGTATGTGTATGTGCTGGTCTTTTTCCTTGCTGAATAGATTTGACCACGTCATATACCAGATGAAATACCATGAACTACAAATAAATGTAATGGTTTGGGTTTTTAAATCAATCATCCAATACCAATCAGTATCACAGAGAAGGGAATGAGAACAATGATTCCTAGATTAATTCACTTTGCAACTTCTTTAACTGTGAGATTGAGAAAGAATCTGAGTTTTACTGTAAAAAAAGGTAGATGGTATTTCACACAGATATTTTTCTGAATCCCTCACTCCATTTCTTCTTTTTCTCCGCACAGAAACTGCTGGACTATGATTTGCTTGAAAGCTGTAAGTTAGCTCTGAAGGAATGGACAACTCCAACAAAAAAACCCACAAAAGTCTTCTGAGGAGCCAGCAAGGGAACTAGAAAAAGCAGCTTGACTTGCGAAATCTCACCTGACCCATGACTGACTCTCTGCTAATTTAAGACACCTTTGTACATCAGGTGCTGCAACTCCTCAGCATGTTGCTGTTTGTACAGCATTTTTGCCTTAGTCTCCCAGTACGTGGTGGAACAGAGAAATCGAATTTACATTCAATTGTTTATGAAAACACCCAAATATTAAATATAAACCTTTAAACAATTTTCTTACAAGATACTGCAGCATGGTTCACTTCATATGACGGTCCAAGCCAGGCTTAAGAAAACCCAACCGGTTAGCTGGTTTCATACTCCATCCATCCCCCGCAGGGCAGCTGCCGGATCCAACCTGACTGAATAGAGTGACGTGGTAATTTGTGCTGTGGTCATCAGGGTTTCCAACCAGGCACTGAAGCTGTAACTCTCTAACTGGTACCTTTTCTGCAGGCTCAGTGAGTTTCTGCTGCAGTTATTCAGGTTGGAGGCTCATTTGCAACCATAAGGGCAAATTTCAAAATTAAATGAAGGTGGAAGCTTTGTCTTCGCTAGAAGAGACTGCTCCTACGGGCGTGTCCTCCTAGCACAGAAATAATTGCCTCCAGCAAGAGGGCTTTTCTCTGTAAAGAGACTTTACAGAGACTTGTACAGGTCCCAAAGACAAAATAAACTATGCAAGCAAAGGACTTTGCATTGAAAAATCCAGATTATTTTTTTAATTTCGTCTAAAAAAAGTTAGTATTTGCCAGTTGTACTGTTAGTCTACAGGCTACTTGAAAGACATAGAGTAGCATACAGGGTGACCAGAAAAAGGTCCAACCTGACAGACTTTCCTCCTTGCCTCCTACATGGATTCTGGTAATGCAGGAATCCCTGGTTGATCTCTGTGTTTGTACCTGTGCGTAATGCACCACAGTGTCACAGCTTACTAGTATATTCAGAGCCATCTGCATGTGACTAGAGTGCCATCATACGCATAAATATTCTCACTTGTATGTATTTTTTCCAGATCCAAGGATGTTTGTGTTGCTTTACATTACAAGTTTTGCCATCTACACAAGCGAACAACCTCTTCAAAGCCAGTTCAAAGGAGAAAATTACTACACCAGATATATCTGTAGCATCCCTGGTTTGCCGGGCCCTGCGGGTCCCCCTGGAGCCAGCGGATCCCCGGGGCCACACGGACGCATTGGTCTTCCAGGAAGAGATGGTAGAGATGGCAGGAAGGGAGAAAAAGGTGAAAAAGGGAGCGCAGGTATTGAATATTTGTGTAACCTAACACAGTAGTAGTACAACGAAGTATGACCTTTGATTGTCACTGTTATACGTATGTGTGTGTATATATATATGAGATGAATGTGTGTATGTGCCTGTGTGGGTTTAAGTGTGATGCATGTATATATAGTGGGAGAAAAAAATATGCAGATATATTTTAGATATGTCTAATATGCATATACTGAAATCTGTGTAAAAAAATGTAAATGCTTAGCCTTCTTGCGCACAGATGCTAAGAAAAAGTCTGGGAAAAATGAAGCATGTGCGGTCTCATTTGTGCCATTAGCCAGGAATAAAAGATTAGCAGGTAATTAGGTACACACTAAAAATGCTCAAATAGTAGGAGATCCTTAGTGCACAAGTATCATTCTATAGGTAGCCATGCTGCTGTGCTTCCCATCAGCAGTACCCACAGTTCAGTCAGCAATGGACTGATTAGGTATAAAATTCTTCCATGTGTCATCACGACATATGAAGAAAAGTAGGAATATAGAAACAAAGGACCCCCCGGGATGTGGAGTCTGGTCCTCTGTTCCAACTTGCCATTCCTTTCACAAACTTACTAGAAGATTTTGAAAGTATTTTTGGAGTATTTTGAAATTCTGAGCATGTGTTTCTTGTTTGTTCAGGCCCACACAGTAGCCCACACAATCATTTACTGAGATGATATGTGCAACGATTAACTAACTTAAAATGTTTTTGAAGGTTTAAGAGGAAAGACTGGGCCATTAGGACCAGCTGGAGAGAAAGGAGACCAAGGTCAGTCTGGTAAAAAAGGACCTGGAGGATTGACTGGTGCCAAAGGTGAAGTAGGTCCAGCTGGACCACCTGGACCTAAGGGAGATAAAGGAGACCGAGGAGAGCCAGGTGCGCCAGGGGTCTGTAAGTGTGGAAAGATAGTGCTGAAATCTGCCTTTTCTGTTGGCATCACCACCAGCTACCCAGAGGAAAGATTGCCAATTGTATTCAATAAAGTCCTCTTCAATGAGGGGGAGCATTACAACCCTTCCACAGGGAAGTTTATTTGTGCCATCCCAGGGATTTATTATTTTTCTTACGATATCACCTTAGCAAACAAGCATCTCGCGATTGGGCTGGTTCACAACGGGAAGTACAGGATAAAGACATTCGATGCGAACACAGGCAACCATGATGTAGCTTCTGGATCCACAGTGATCTACCTTCAGCCAGAAGATGAAGTATGGCTTGAGATCTTCTACACTGACCAAAACGGTCTCTTCTCTGATCCAACATGGGCAGACAGTCTGTTTTCTGGATTTCTCTTATACGTTGATACAGATTACCTTGACGCTTTATCAGATGAAGATGAGCTCTGAAGCAGACGATGTCCAAATGACGTTCAAACTGGACACCCCAGCACAAGATTTTATCTGTGGATGGGGGGGCCACAAAGTTGAAAAAAAAGTAAAATCTGGGAGTTTATTTTTGCTTTGAAAGGAACCAAATCTGAGCTCATAAGGATCTTTCTAGAATCTAAGCTGGATTTTTTACAGAGCAGCAGGGATATCGAAAGGAACTGTAATTAACAAAAGACTGCATCACTCCAGGACTCACTCCTCCTGAAAGTTATGTTTATAATACTATTTAAACAAATTTAAGATACTGTACATTGGATTTTATATAAAATATGTTAAGTTGCAATGTAGAATGGATATTTTGTATATGACATTAAAGTAAAATTGAACAGTTGATGGCATAATCATCTGTGGTCATTTTAGGACAGGAAATACATTAAAAACAGAGAAAACCTTGATTTTTTTAGGAGAGAGGAATAAAGTAGGAATGTCTGCTTCAGGATGTAGCTGAACAGGTCACAAGGACAATCCCATCTGATATTTATACCAACAAATTATATCCATAATTAAGTAACCTCCTAATAAATACATGAAGATTTCTACTAGTTGAGGACTGCCCGATGACAGTCAAAAGATCAGAATAAAAGTATTAAACATATAAAATAACTAAAAACTGGGATATCTGAAAACTTGGACATGGGCATTAAATGTGGGTATTTTCAGTATAATTCCAAGCAGGTTTTCTATTCTTTCAATGCTATTCAGTATCTTTATGAGAAACGTGGAAGAAAACATAAACTTTTTACTGAAGAAAATTATGGATACCAAAAACCGGATAGAACAGTAACCAGTAATGAGAATAAATTATATGGAACAAACTAAGTCACATCATTAAAGCAGATTTACTTGTATTCTAATATGGCGAAATGCAATAAAACAAACGTAGGTCACACACAAAATGAAAAACTGCATTCAGGAAATCAGCGACCATGGAAAAAGTACACGGGACATCATGGATAATCAGCTAAGCATAAGCTGTTGGAGTAGGCTGTTGCTACAGCCCTTTGGATGTATGATAAATAGAAAAACAAGTGGGAGTAAGGAGTAGTTACTTATGAAGCTGCTACTTCTGACAATGTTTCAAAAACTCACTCAAAAATTAGAAAAAAAATGGTTGTAATTCTACCCATGTGGATTACACAGGAGATACAACAATGTCAATTTATTTCTCTTGTCAATGAAGTTAAGTGGTGATTTGATCACAGTCCGCAGATTAAATTCCTGGTAGTAGCTGCCACTTCCTTCTAGCAGATGGGAGCTCAGCAAGATCCACCGGAGAGAAACTGTATTAATTCCCACTGGAAATGAGGAACCCATTTTACAAGTGGCAGCAGTCAATCACTGTAAAAATACTTAGGAACACCATGACTTCTCCAGCATTGAACATTGTTAAATCAAGACTGGCAGTCTTTAACTGTGTGTTCTTACTTTCCAGGAATTTACAATCTCATTTTATCCATCCCAGATTTACAGAAACCTGCTACTTTTATCGGCTATTCAGATAGCTTCAAATGCTAGTGGTCTGTGTTGCACAACTCCTGATCCCGCTTGATTTATGACCAAGGCGGAGGGAAGTTTCTGGGTTTTTTCTGCGTACCTGACTTAATTAAGAAAATATCAACCAAATAAAATGGCACAAAAATACCGCTGAGATTGCGAAATGAGCACCCGCACCTGCACCCGCATTTCCCCACGCATTGGCACGCACGTCTTGGAGAGCACGACCGCTGCTTTATGCAGCCAACGGCTGCAAAGTCCTGACCACAAATCAAACGGGCGATGCCTGTACAGCCCTTATTTTATCTGCCAGTGAGAGGTGTGTGGCAGAAGACAAAAGGGGATTATTTTTCTAACTAGACATCTAATTTATTAGTCTTACACAAGGGCTTGCTTCCTGTGAGAAGTATGGACGAGAGCACTCACAGATTCAGTTTACCACTGTGTGCTACAATCATTTGTACATCTGCAAAGTAAGCACACTATGAGTGCAAAATGCAGCCCAATTATCATTTACAACAATGATTGATGGCCAATGCTTCACAGCCATCAGTGCCTACACAAGGCACAAAGGCTATGGCCATTACTCCGTGCTGTCTGCAATAAAATTCCACGGGAAAGAACAGACAATCATATGAGGCCCATGAATTTTAAGAAGCCTAATTTAATAGAGGCAGGATTGGACCTATAATGTGTATTATGCCACCAAAGCAACTAAAAGAAGTATTTAATTACATCTTTATTTTTTAAATAAATATGGAAATAGGTTTACGACATTTCAACCAGTAGAAAGTTTATGCTAGGAGTAAAAAGTCAGTCTTTATTAGAAATACTTCACACCTTCAAGTTAGAAAATCTCCTATAAAGCCAAGCTTAAGAAAAGAGTATGACTGATTTTCTTCAGACTCAACAGAAACATATTCAGTTGTTACAATAAATCCGAAAATTTTCAGACAAACTTATTTTTCACCACTGAATAGAGAAAAAGTAGGGCTTTATAGTGAAACGTTCCTAGTTGCAATCTGAACTAAAGCAAACTGCATCCATGTAATAATCTTGTAAAAATGAGTGAAATAGAAAAGATATATTTTAACCACACCTATGTTGAAAATGACATCATGGAAATAAGTAAACCAAGTTATTGTTTCCTGTACTTAATAATTCTAGATTTATGTTTGTACAATCATAGAAAAGTTGTTTCAGATTCCCTAAGTTTTCCCAATTGGATTCCGTAGTTATTTGAACAGTTTAATACTTTGTCATGAACTGTTAAAAATAAGTAATTCTGTTGAATTATTCCTATAGGTTTTGGCAAGAAGAATCTTTTTACTACATGTATGGACAACATATTTATAATTTATAGAAGTAGCATGTATCCCTACCCTCATTCAGGATCTCAAGACATTCTTCTAAAGTAAACCATTCTTATTACTATTATTCTGCTTGAAAATAGATCACCTTGGACGACATGATATATCATTAGGGCTATTCCCCTGTCTAAATTTGAATTTATATGGAAATTATCTTGGGCTGAAGTCTTCCCACTATTTACACCAGTAGGTGGCGAGGTCTGGTTTGCTTTCAAGATGTTGAACTAACAAAGAGCAAAATCTCTCTCGGATTTCTCAAATCTCAAAGATTTCTACAGAATATATATGTTATTCTACACATGCCATATTGCCATATAAAATTAGGCATCCAGATCAAGTTAGTCATCTAGACTTTGTCTACAGTCAGCAGAGAGAAATTAGTATCACCAGAAGAAACTCCTAGACAAAAGCACGTCTTTGCTGCAGCACCAACACTTGGGCTTTCTGACTGAGGCTGGAAGAACTCATACAAACCTGAGAGCACCAGGAAACCTTCAAACAATATTAAGAAAATTAGTGTTCCTGAGATTCATAAGTAAAAAAATATACATATATTTACTTGGGATATGTGTATGTAAATATACATAAGGGAAAACAAAGTTACTTGAAACAAAATAGCCCCCACAATCTTTTACTCTTTCAGACTTTCTTTATACCTGGTAGAGTGACATCAAAGAAGTCGTAAGTCACATGTTCCATTGCTGAACATTTTTAACCTACGTAAACTAAATAAATATTAAACTTCATCTTCAAATTGATATAAGTATGTAATTTTTCTTCACTACTGGTATTCATATCCATACAATTTACAGTGCTATACAATTTTTTCAGGAGCAGTAGGTCCTAAAGATTTTTTTACCAAGCTCAGACAATACAGACAAAAAAGTTACTATTGGACATCAGTACCGAAAACATTATCTACATTCTTCAAATCTTTCTAAATCCACTTAACACCTGCTTTTGTGATAGGCAAAAATATAAAAATCTGACAAGCAGTTTATTTCGTTCCCCACCAAGTATGTTTCATGAGTTGGTGCAGTTTGTATAATACCTTATTTTTATTTATCTTCCATAGGTCAGCCGCTAGATTCAATTCATATTTATTCACCTAGACATTTACTGATTAATTCACTTCTAACTAATAGGTTTAATTTATCCATTCGCAAGCAATTCATACTCCAGATAACGATGCTGGTGTTGTACTAGGTAATTTGGTCAGTGGGAACTTCAGTTTTATGTGGAAATGTGGCTTATTTTAGATATGTATTTCAGTAGGTGATGAATCCCATCCAAGAAATAATACATGAGACAAAAGAGGAGAAAAATAGAGCTGAGAAGGCAATATAGCACAATCTTTCTCAATGAGTAATACATTGCTTTCAAGAAGCAATTTATTCCTTTCAGTATAAGCCATTTAGACTTCAGCTTACAGAGTGTTTAGAGGTTATATTCATTTCCCTGTAACTCCTTAAGTCAACAGTCAAACTGAGGTTATGTCAGTATTTCTGAATTTCAGAGGTACAATTCTTCCTCATTCTGGCACGAAGAAAGTTCCAGGAATTCTGACGAAATTCTCAGTCTCCAACACGTGGTTTGGTCATAGTTGCATTCATCAGACGAAATCATGAAAGTTATTACCTAAAGCAAAAGAAAAATTAATTAGGCATACTAGAAACTTATATTTTAATAGCAAATACCTAAAAAGAAAAATATGTCTTGGATTATTTGGCTTATATGCCTCCATTCTGAGTGTAATTATTTTGGTATGATCCAGCAGCTACCTGCTGGATGAGGTGTAAGGAGATTTTTCCTCTATGCGGATAGTTCCTGCAGAAGCAATTATTAGTGCGAATTTTATCTCACCTAACTTTAAGCTCCAAAAGCTCAAAGATCATTGCCTAGGCTAAATCAGTTTTTAGCTCCCCTGTTATCAGTGCAAAGAAATAGGTGGGGTAAATCTCTGTGTGGATGACAGTGTATTAGATGTCTACCTTAAGAAAGGAAGAATCTGGAGATACCTGTCTCTTCACATTACCTGTATCTACGTGACTAACTTAGGGTAGCCCTTAATTTTGAGATGGCAAAAGTTAAATAGGACGTCTGCCCTTAGAGAACAATCTGTTAAGTGGAAAAATTGGCGTAATTTAATACGGGAATTTATATGCCTCACAATTAGAGAGAAGATGTGGATTGATGAGAACACATAAGTACCCTTATAATGGTGGAAGTGACCTCGTCAGACCTTTTGTAAAGTATTGCTCAAGTTCCTCCTGGTACAACTTCAATTGCAGTAACTTGGCCATCCTCCAGAAAATTTTACAGTATAATAAGGTGGGCTAGCTAATCCTCTCATGCCTCCAAATTCAACACACTTGAGTATATAAAATACTGACATTTGTAAGGATACTTAATTTTAGGTGTAGAAAACCCAAATGTATCCTGGAGTATTTCTCCTCATACCAAAAAAATTATGAATTTGTTTCTCTTCAACTTTAGAGCACCTGTCTGTCAAAGTCCTGAACACAATGCAAAACATAATGCAATATTTTTAAAATCATCTCAGTCAAAGAATAGCATTGTTTGTGTCATGCTAACAAAGGGACAAAAATACTAAATTCTGGAACAACATAAATCAGCTATGATTCTCAGCAGGCTCTAGAGTGAACTTTTAGCAAGAAGCAGGTGGGATTTCTAGAAATGAGTGAATTGTATAAAGAAAATGTACCAGCAGTCCCTTTTCTTTCTCTACTTTTAACAAAGTGTTCTCCCTAGGCTCAGAAGACAGTGGAAAAGATTTAAAATTTTTGAGCTGAAAAACAATCTCTTTAGTCAACTGAAAACTTGCCTACCACTGATGCTGATGTCCCTTCCACGCACCACCTGAGTTCACCCACATTCTGTCAGATGTTCTGGAATGTGAACCCAGATTACTTCACCTGTGACAAATTTCAGGAAATTTTATTTGTGATTTCTGTCATGTTGGAGCAAGGTGCAATCAGCTTAAAATCGTTGAGATAAGAAGAGTTTGTTCTCCCTTGTTTGTAAACTCCATGAAACCAAGATCACTGTAGAGTTGCACATAGTATTTGATACTCCTATTCTAAGAACACAGCAACACGTACCATTATTTTGTAAATGTTGTACACAGCTTTTAAGATTCGGAGTTTTGCTTCTGTTTGCATTTGGATTTACAGGTTTTGGCTTCTAAAAAGGCAAGGCAGGTAAAAAGAGGTGTATGTGGCAATCCAAACCTTACGTTCTTCATTGTAAAACTGCTTTACCACCGAACTTGGGGTCTGCGATCCCTTAACCTGCCTGCTCCTGGGGCAGCACTACAAGCTGCCGTCTATGCTGCTTGTGCCAAAGCCACCCTTGACCATTGCTGACAAAATAACTGTTTAAGAGCGACAGTGTCACATCTAACAGAGTGAAGCTGTTCACATCATCTTATCTGGAGCACTAAATCTGTTGTCCAGTGTAATCAATGGGCTTGCCTTTGCTTTCATAATGCTGACTGAGGTAAACAAGTTGTTCCCCACCCCAGGAAACATATGTGGTTTGAATTCTGTACGTCCCCTGTGAGTAGAGTCATTATGCTGACATGTGCTTTTAAGCAGCTTTCCATCCTGTTAAGCAAAGGTCCCCCACTGCTCCTTTAGGGTATTATAGTAATGTTCCTTACACAATGCTGTTTGTATTTGTCCATGGTTTAAACTGTTTGTACAACTGTTTCTGAGACTGGAATAAATTGTTGGGATACAGACTTATTAGCAAAACAAGATGTTGAACCAGAGACCTTGCCAAAACTTTGGATGAAGGCTCACCCCTTGGATCGTTTCCACAGTCCCACATACAGCGACACTTAGCAGATAACAGAGTGTGTACTGTATACGCTACCCTAAGAAACCTGTCTTCTGTCCCTTCTTTCCCATTCTTGAACGCTGTTGTCATGTCAGATGGCTTCTAGCTGTGATAGTTCCTCTTTTAGCAATTAAAAATTCATAGTCCCAATCTTTTTATCTACTATGACTGTTTACTTCTTCCCACAATCTCCTTCTTACAACAGTATTCAGAAATGGGAAACAATTTAGCCACCTCTTTTCATGTGATTCCAGCAACTGAAACTTTGCCGTAACAGACCTTCAGATGTTACAGCGGCCGTTTATATAAAGACAATTATAAATAGGTCTAATAACAACTCCATTTAGTATCAGCAATATTGTTTATTCTGGTCATACTAAAGATATTAATACACATGTTATCGTAAGAAATTACTTTGTTAACAGTTCAATGCAGAAGATCCCTCTCCAGATTTGATACAAAAACTATAAATTGCTTTTACCTATAAAAATGAGGAATTGTATATAAGAAAATCCGCATTTCTACAAACTATGTGACAGCGCTGACATTTCTGCCATTCCTAGCATCTACATAAGCTGGCTGTGAGCATATAGCAAGCAGATAAGCCATCCCTCCACTGCTTCTCTAACCAGGGCTTAAGGATTGTATTTCCCTTTAAGCAGGCTCTTGAACAAGCCTAATGAAGCCTTCATATCCTTCTTTTTTTCTGCTGGAGAAGTATTAAAGTATACTGATAACTTTATAAAGTTATGATTTGTCTTACTTCTTACTTTGCTTTCAGGACTGCCCTTCCCCAGACTCAGAACATTTTACCAACACATTTTTTAATCCGGTGTGGCAAAAAACCTGGGTTTGCAAATTACAGCTGCTGTGGGATTATACCTTTTCTAACTTTGCTATGTTTCCCAGTAGTTTTCCCCAAAATGGCATGCTAAGAAGTTTGCTGAAGCTTATGCTGATTTTTAAAAGCCATCTGTAAAGAGTAATGCGTTGTTGCCCCCTTGATAACAGCTTCAGTTAATACTCCAAGTACTTTATGGCATTGGAAAACAGAGGCAGCATTTGGAAAACAACTGGCTACTAACTGTCCGCTTCAAGGGTTTAGCCTACAGGACTGATGTCAAGGACTTTTTTCAGAGTGAAATTAATCTGAAAAATGTTACTTGCTGTAACATTTGCATAGAGTATATGAATTAGAGGTTTAACATCTCCCTGTAGGCAACAGAGCAAAATGGGCTCTTCCGCAAATGATTGATAGCCAGGAATCACTGCTCTGCGTCATACGCGTCCCAGGAGGAGGCTGTGCCTCTCCTCTAGTCACGGAAGAAACACACAGAAATTAAGTCAGATAATTTAGCAAAGTTAGGTACTTAAACTTAGTAGGAGTGACTATCTTTACTGTACTTCAGTCTGAAATAACCATCCCTGATCCTGCAAAAATAAAGTATGGATTTTTATTTTTTTTTCAAGTCACTGCAGTAACTGAAACGCATTGCTGCCCGCAGGAGCTGCAATCACTGCATACTCCCCATACTTTATTCGTGACTTTCCCTTTTACTGTAGAAGAAGTTGTTTACAAAAAAGAAGTCTTCCGGAACTGGATTAGTAGCTTAAGGAGGAGAATCTGACTCTTTCTCTTTAAAAAAGCAAAGCTGAGGCTTTGTTGCTAGGGGGAGTGTTGTGCTTGGCTTTTTCTGTGCTTGGAAAGCTGCTGTATGAGAAAACTCAGGTAGGAAACCAGCATTTTCCTTTAGCTCCGTTTCAATATCACTGTATTCTGTGTGTTTTCATGACTGAGACAGATTTAAGAATCCAAAATCCTCAAAAGTATTTCCTAGGTACTTTTGATGTAATTATTTTTTTTAGGGAGGAGTGAGAAAAACTTCACTGTGTTTCTGTTGTCAGTTTTTAGTGCTTTGGAAACAATCTCTGAGCTAATGGAGAGCTCTATAGTTCTGGCATTGTTCTATAGTTCTGTTGTTTATTACATTTTAAAGTGCTGGATATAGTATTTAACGTCAATAAATGCTAGAAAACTGTTAAAGAAAGCGACCGTACGGCCCTTCTGCGATGTTGCCAGTGTTCTCCATTTACATGTGCATTTAGGAAAGACTGTTTAAACTTGATACTTAAGGCTTGATATGAAAAAGAAGTTTATGTGCCAAGCAATAAAAATGCTGCCGCTTCTTGTAGTGCTGATATTTTTTGTGCTGTGCAGAGGATATTTGATGAACCTTGCCCGCAGCAAGGAAATGTTGCCATTTTTGGGTGTATCACCCTTAGCCCTGATGCGAGATACCTACTGAGGGAATAAATGCTGACGTGGTTTGGGAGGTAGTCACATTTGTCTAAGAAAAACCACTTGTTTAGGGTAAGTTGAGCTTCATGTGCTAGTTGAGACTTACTTAGAAACCTGAAAATCCTTGGGGCTAGTAGCTGGTAAGGGATAAGTCCCAGGGAGATAACCACATTGCTCCGTCTCTGTTTTTTCTGATTTTTAATGAGGCATCTCCTAAGAGATAAAGAGGAATATGAAGATGACACTTCATATTTTAGCCTGGACTGGAAGCGTTTTTTGAGGCGAGTATGCACAAGCCTGTATGTACCCAGTACAAAGAAGTGATGGGGAAACAACAGATGACTTGTGGAGGCCTGTTAGCCCTCTCGCTAGAGGAGATTTAGCCAAGTATGGACAAAAGCCCCACGGTTTACTCCCATGAGTTGGTTCATTGGGATTTTGAAATCCAGAATAAACTCTGCTTGTTGTGAGTTACCTCACCTGTTAGGTCAGTACCTAACAGATGTGTGTTCCTGTGCAGGGAACAACACAGCTGAGGTCACTTCCCTGTCAATTAAAGGTAAAGCAGGACAAAGCAACCTGCAGTAATAGCAGCAATGAATTGAGCTGTACAGATACAAAGTTAAAAATTTCTTAAATGTTTGTAACCAAATACAGCAACTTTCAGCATTCAGGGCACAAAGGTAATACGGAATATATCTCATGATCATTATGCACATATTGAAGTGTATTTCTCATGAGTAATTCCTGTGTTGCTTGTGACAGCCAGGAGTCAGCCACCAATCAGATGAACCGCAGTGAAGAATCCCAGATGATCATCACGGAGGTTAGTGTCCAGTTAGTTGAGACAAAAATGGCACATGATCATTTTTCACTGAGTGTAACAGGCATCTTCTATATATGTAACTGAGTAAAGTGAAATAAGTCTTAAAGGGAGGGTGCCAGGAGGAGGGGGCCAGTCTTTTCTCAGTAGTACCCAGTGATAGGACAAGGGGCAATGGGTACAAAATCGAATATAGGAAGTTCCATCTCAACATGAGGAGAAACTTCTTTACTCTGAGGGTGGCAGAGCACTGGAACAGGCTGCCCAGAGAGGTGGTGGAGTCTCCGACTCTGAAGACATTCCAAACCCAACTCGATGCCATCCTGTGCAACCTACTCTAAGTAGACCTGCTCTGGCAGGAGCGTTGGACCAGATGATCTCTAGAGGTCCCTTCCAACCCTTAACATTCAGTGAAGTCGAGTGTCTTGCAAGTTCTTGTTAACCCGAGATCAGGCAGTGCTATTCTAGTTAATAAGCGTTTGCATAATTATTCATTTCTGTGCAAATACATTGCAACCATAGATGCCATATGCTGTGAAATAGGCACCTTTAATGTGCATTTTTTATTCTATTTCACATTGATCCAACATTTTATTGGATGATTTATCTTCAGTTGGGGTTGTTCAGCCTGGAGACCAAGGAGACCTTATTGTAGCCTTCCAAGTATCTGAAAGGAGCCTACGAGAAATCTGGAGAGGGGCTTTTGACAAGGGCTTTTGAGAAGGACTTTTGATAGGATGAGGGGTCATGGTTTTAAACTGGAAGAGGGGAGATAATAGATTAGATCTCAGGAAGGAATGTTTCATTAGGCGGGTGGTGAGGCACTGGACCAGCTTGCCCAGGGAAGTTGTGGATGCCCCATCCCTGGAAGCGTTCAAGGCCAGGTTGGATGAGGCTTTGAGCAACCTGGTCTAGTGGGAGGTGTCCCTGCCCATGACAGGGGGGTTGGAACTAGGTGATCTTGAAGGTCCCTTCCAACCCAAACCATTCTGTGATATGATTCTATGAAATTAGTCTTGAGTAGGTTGCAAAACCATAAAGTTCCCCTGTTCTCATCTGTAGAAACGCTTTTGAAGTGATCTCATTTAAACTGTGCCTGGTGCTATGTAAATTAAATGTCAGAAGGACAAAAAAAAAATTCACTCCAAAATTTCTTTGTGGCATGAGGAGATAAACTGTACCGGTAAGGCAAGATGCTTTATAGCTGCCAGTTGACTTTAATCTTGCTAACAAGTTGCTAAAAAAGTGTGTGCTAACTCCAGTCAGTGCCACGGCTCTAGCCTGCCAATGGCACTCCTGGGACACAGAGACCGAGGGAAAATTGCTGAAATGGGGTGTTTCGATGGACCACAGAGCACCTCTGCGGGGCTGGGGAGGCGGCCGGCCTCTGCCCCCCAGCGCAGCGCTCTCTCTCTCTCTCTCTGTCTCTGTGTGAAAGGCGGAGTTCCGGGACGAGGACGCTGCCCAGGTGGAACGGCTGAGGAGGACCCTGACCGCTCGCAGGCACAGTAGAAAGAAGCCGGTGACTGCCCCCGGCCCCGCTTCCCTGTCCCCAGCCCCACGCTCAGCGGCCGGCCGCTACCGCGCATGCGCGCAATGCGCCGCCACGGCCTGCGCGCATGCGCGCTGGCTCTCCGCTGCCCCCCCTCAGGGTCGGGGTCCCCCCGGCAGCGGCAGGCCGCGGGCCTGCTCCGTGTCCGGCGGCGGCTTGGCTCCCTCATGCGCCGTCCCTCTTCCTTTCTGCTCCGCTGCAGCTGCCGGAGGCTGTGGGTCCCCCCGAGCCGCGGGCGGAGGAAAGGAGCCGCACCGGCATGGCGACAGCCCCCGCCGGCCCCAGGCCGCCGGCCCCGCGCGGTGAGTGACTCCCCGCCGGCGGTGGGCCGGGCCGGGCCGGGACGGGGCGGGGCGCGGCGCACGGGAGGTGTTAGCAGAGGGTGGCTCGGGCAGAGCGGGAGTTTTAATCTCCGGTTACTTTGGCAGAATGTCTGCCGTGTTCCTGTTCAGTACTTCGGACGACGTTAGTGTGGTGAATCTGGCTGCGTGGTTTTACGGGCTTACCTAAATGGGAGGCGTAAAAGAGCTAAGAACAGAGTATTAAAAAGTGAGTAGAATGAAAATCCAGCAAAGCATAAACGTGCTTGGCTTTTCATCAATATCAAGGTTTATCAGAATGAAACATATGTGTTGTCCTTAAACTCATTTTAGCAAAATGCGGTATTTGCTATAAGTAACTACAATTTAGGGGTGTTTCCAGCTCTTTCAAGGCCTGTGCGCTTTCCTTCGGAATGTTTCTTGAGTCACACTGTGCCAGCTCGTGCTGGGAAGTGATAACGCTGTTGACAGGTGGAGTCCAAACACGTTTAAAAATTGAACACACGGGGAAATCTGAGAACAACCATCACTAGCAGGTGTCTCTTTTTACAGAAGCTTATTTTCCAAGGATAAACAAAACAGCCCATCAGTACTCTTGAGAAGAAAACTAGTTCCCTTACGTGATAAATGTTTCATTTTCTTAAATATTTTTCTCTGTTACTTGTTGCTGCTTCGGAAATCCCTGTCATCCTCCTAATTTTGTATGATCGAGTGAAAAGTACTGCATGTGGTATTCTGGATAGATTGTGTCATTGGTTTACTTAATTGCAGTATAATTTATCCCTCTGTTTTTGGGTTTTTTTAATTATATCTTAAATTTTGAGAAAGTCTGGCCTTGATCTGAAGTCTTCATGCACCTCTCCAAAGCTTTTTCCAATTTCTTTTTTCCCCTGGAATTCAGTCTGACAGATTTATAAATAATTTAAATTTCCGTCTTCTATATATTAAGCTTTTGAATATGCTGACACTGACGTCTGTTGTGTTGCCCAGTCATGAGGTAAAAGTTAATTTCATTTTCTCACCGCCTTTAGTATACTGATGATCTGTGTGCGAATTTCTGCCTTGCCAAGTTATAACTAACCATTCAAAAAAAGTAGTAAAATGTAACACCTCCCCATTTTCCAGGTGCTGTTGGAAAAATTCTACATAGGCTGTTTTCTCTGCTATCTTGTTTTGATTTTGCTTTAGTGCCTGTAATAATACATCGCCTCTATTACTAGGCCTTTTTAGTTTGTTGTGGTCATCACCATATTTGTACATTGTTTATGTTAAATTGTGTTAAAAGTACACACCACCACCCACAACCCTCCCTTTTTATGAAGAGGGAACTGTATTTTAAACAGAAGTGGGAAGCAGGTAATGTTTGTGGAATTACAAATTTGTGATGTCCATCAAATACTTGCTTTATTTTATGCTAGCATGCTATAATTATTTTCTCATTCTGGTCTCACTATGGCAAACTTAGCTTGAAACATATCCATCAACTGTTTATTCACTTAATATTCATCATATTCTCTGTTTGCCTGTATTAGTCTTTTGAGCGTTCAGTCTGTACTAGTTTTTAATGCAGTCCGTTTGCAGAAGTTGATTATTTTATTATAATCTAATTGCTTGTGCACTTAGATGCCTATATAGCTTTCTTAAATGGAAAGACTTGGCTATATGTCAGTGCACTAGTCAGATGAATAAATAAGAGTTGCAGAGGAGGAATCGCTTTAAATAAAAAGCACATCTGATAGTTATTCCCTTGTGAAGCCAAGACAACTGCAGTGTTACATATTTTTCTTCACTGTTGTTTTTTTTTAATTTGTATAGTTACTTGGCTGTAGTTTCTGCAGTGTCTTACTATGCATTTATGCAGTGGTCATATCATGAAAAATACAAAAGTGTTTTTAGGACCTATGATGGAAGTTCATTATTTTCTTTCAGGTAACTGATAGTTGTTCACAGCATAAATGTCTGTCTATCTGCTTTCTCTCATGCCTGGCTTCTGCATCCCATTCAGATACAGAACTGGTGTTGAGATAATTGTAGCCGTTCTGGGTCTCTGTCAGTGTAGAGAGCTTTGAATTCACACACAGACCTAGTGGGTTTGGGCTCTTCCTCATACAGGTGGAATCGAGGCAGAAAGTTATTGGATGACATTTTCAGGTTTGCAGTTAGGCTTAATTTCAGTTTGACTATCCACCAAGCTTGTTAGGTCTGCCAGGAGTAAAATACGAAGCTGTTGTAGGATAATAATGCTGCCAATGTAAAACATAGTGTGAATTTTTTTGGTACGGGCCTGTAATGGTGATCCTACCAAGTAATGCGCTCAGGAGTAACAGTATTACTCTTTCACTTCAAAAATATGTTTTGAAGTTAAGCACAAACTATTTGGCTCTAGAGCCCATTCACATAAGCAGAACAAAATTATATGTACAGAAAAATGAAGTAATAAAAATATTTTTATGTGGTCCTTTTTTCAAAGAATCACAGGATCCCACAATAATTGATGCATTGAATTTTACTGCAACTATTAAAGCCTTAAAATGTTTTTTGTTATGTATAGAAATGATAATTCCCATGTTGTCACAAGGAACTGATTTGTTGATAAAGAATCCTGCATGCAAAGCACCAGAACTGGTGCTTTAACAGGTGCTTAAAGTAGTGGCAGATTGTTTCTGCACTAATTTTGCATGTTCATGCTGTTCACTTTAACCTGGCTTGTCTGGAAATGTTTACAAGCAGTTGTCAAGTAGTTCAGAAGATGGACAGCAGATTCTAATCTGTTGCTTTCTAGTTTTCATTCATGAGAATGGAATTCAAATAAAGCATTTGCTCCAATGAAATAGAATATATTTTTACATGCTAACTGAACAGAATACAGTGGTAGAAAAAAAATCACAGGAAGCAAATTAAAACATAACTTAGACCAGCTTCTTCCTTTAAGTCATTTCAACTCTCTTTAAATAAAGTCTTGAGACATGGTTTTGGTGGTTTTGGGGTTGTGGGTTTTTTTTGTGGGTTGGGTTGTTTTGGGTTGGTGGTTTGTGGTGTGTTTTTTGGTTTTTTTCTCTTTGTTGTTGTTGTTATTTTGCTTTTTTAAACTTTAAAGCTTGCACCAGTGAAGGTTCCATAACTATTCAAGGGACTCGGTTCCAATCCTAGAATACCCTAAAAGCTTTTCCAGTGTATAATCACCTTCCAGTTAAAGTCCATCATTTCCATCTCCAGGCGACACGGAGAGCCCTTCTGAATGCAACACCCTTTTGTGGGCTTGAAGTTGTAAAATATGTTGAAGTTTTTTCTCCATTCTAAAAACTCTTCAAAGTAGTCTTTGAGAAAATGTGACTTTTGACAGTTCTTGACTGCATGTTTTATACAGAGGTAGACATTATTCCATCATACAAACCATTAATAAATGTTTTAAAGGTGTTAGATTGAGGCAGACCCTGAAAATACCTACTCAGTATGGGGTTTGAATTTATTTACTGTTACTCACTTATCTTTTCTAATGTGGTTTTCCAGTGACTTGCATGCACCTCCCTTCCCCCAGCCCTCTGTCATTTCATAAAAACATTTCCTACTGAGCGCCACTCTCTATAAGGCAAGCTGAAAAGCTGAGATACGTGTTTTTTCCATTATTCACAAGAATGGGTAGAATATACGTTGAAGAACATTAAATTTGCTCAATAGGTCTTGATCTTGGTTAATCTGGGCCATCTGTTGCTTATTATTTTACTGTCTTTTAAATATTTACAAATAGGCTGAGTCTTTTTTGTAGAGTTGAAGTTAGACTGACTTCTGTATGCTTCTGCAGCTCACTCTTTCCCATTTCTCAAACACACTGGCACAGGATTTTGGAACTTGCCTATTCTCTATCACTTCTCGGAATCACTCAGAGTTCTGGTGTTGTTGCAGCCAGTTAATTACTGGATACCCTGCAATGATGGTTTTTAATTACTTCAGTCTGATGAATATTTATCTAGATCTTGTTCTCTGTTTTGTCATTAATTCTCGCCCTGTTCTTACTCATAGTGCATTCTGTGTTGGGAAAGACAAAATGCAAATAGGCTTTTCTGTGTGTCATCTCCGAGTGTCTCTACTGAGGACTTACTTATATCTGTCTCTAGTGATTCCTCTTGGTAAGGAAGTGGTTATGGGATGCTTGCTGTTCTCTTATGTGTCTTGTGCTAGTTGATACTCATTTTGTGCCTTGTTTTTTCTTTTGGAAGTTTCCAAATGCAACGAATGCTTCTTTTTACAAATACTGGCAGTAAATGGTGTAATTTGAAAAGATTATGATTCTCCCAAATCTTTTGATGTTTCTGAGTAGAATCAGTATTAGTGGAGTTTATCTTAATGTGTTTTTCTTTTCTAAATGACAGTGGACTAAGGTCATGCTGGAAATCAGATTGCACTTTGACTTTGGTATGGTAGGTAGCCTTTAAATGTTTAAGTTGTGTATTCAACATACAGTATTTTCTGCTGCCAGTAAAGCTCTTGGGATAATATTGAATCAGGCATAATGTGATATATGTCGTGTGACCTTACCACTTCTAAGCCCTTACCCTTTGCTGTTTTATCTCCTTTTCATGAATTTAATGCCTTATATAAACCTGAAATCACCCTTTACTTAGACCTTGGCAAACAATGTTCTTTCATAAGGGCAAAGAACAAATCAGTGTTTGGCTCAAAGAACTGACAAGCAATATAATTCTGTAATTGGAGATTACTAGGAAAACTTATTTACTTAGAATACCATGTGTTCACAGATCAAAAAACTAAAGAAAAAAAAAAGGCCATGCGCCACAAAGCACATGTGTGAAAAGAGTTACAGTTTTCTCCTGCTAATCATCTTACAGTTGTTCCAGTAAAAGGGACAATGTGTTCTGTGCAGAATGATGGTGCTCCTTTTGGAAAGACAAGCTAGTTGCAAAAGTTTAGGAGAAGAAAATAAGATCTGAGGGTTCCACATAAAAGAAGGGATGTAAAGCATTTCTCTTTTAAAAGTTAATATTGCGTGTATCAGCCAAAGTTAAAGTTACAGTAAGCTTCTGAGAATTTCCAGGTGAACACCAGGGCTCCTGTGAGAGTGAAGGGGTCTGCGCAGACAGGGAGATGATTACGTAGCTAGAATCAGTTTTGTTAATGAAGAAATGAGTTAGGTCTTTCAAAAAGAAAAATAAGTGATGAATTTCTAATCTATTAGGTATATAAAACTACGTTTTCAGCTAAAAGTATTCTGGAGACTTTTGTAAATAGGATAACCTTGACTCTTTCACAGTGGTAGTGCAGCCCATGAGAGGGAGATGGGTACCTTCTCAAAATACTGTGCAGAAGACAACAATAAGTGTGTTTAATACATAAAGCTGCTGGAAGTGTTGTCATTTGCTTACACATACAATCTCACTTATATTGTACATTTAAAATGTTTTTCATTTGTGTTTATAGGAGAGGGTGGGTTGTAGGTATCCACTCCTTTGCATTTCTGACCCCAAGAGTGTAAACGTCTGGATAACTATCATTCCTTTTATTTAGGTATCAAGGTATACAGTAGGGTGCAGGGCCACCCTACTAGTATTTACTGAATCTACCTGAAGAAATCATAATCTAGGAGGATCTGATACGTGGAAGATAAGGGGGAGGAACTCCATCGGTCTTTCAAAGGGAAATGAAGCCATGATAAGTTTGGTTGTCAGAGACTTGTTCTCATTCAGTTTTAATTACAGAAGAAAAGTCTGGGCTTTTGGGGAGCAGCAATTCAAAGGCTGCAATAAATAATAATTCCCCTTTTATGTAATCACGTTTACCCAAGTCACTATCCAAACCTGGTATTTACTATCTATTAAAAAGTCTAAGTATATGCCACTGATTTAAAACTCAGAATTTTGTGTTTCGTAGGATCAGCAGAGAATACGTGATCCTAAAGGATGTAGAGTTTTGATGAGTACTTGGGGTCGGAGGGTGGGTTGTGGAATTTGTTTGCAATCAACCCCAGCAGTACAGCTCTAGTGTTGAGCTCCAGCTGGACTTAGTGCTACTGATCACAGTCCTGGAGCCCAATAGTTCAGCCAATTTTCAGTCCACCTACTTATTTAGTCCATATTTCATCAGTTTCTCTATAAGGGTGTCACAGGAAACGGTGATAAACAGCATCCGTTGCTTTCCATTCATCCACTAACCCATGTATCTCATCATAGAAAGTTGTCTTATAGGTCAGGTAGAAGTTTTTCCCCCTTCAGAAATCCATGCTGATGACTCCCAGTTTTTGTCTTGTACTTAACATATTTGGCAGTGGTTTTCAGGATTATTTGCTCCACCACCTTCTTGGGCATTAAGATGAAGCTGACCAGCCTGTAGGTCTCCAGGTGTTCCTCCTTGAAGACAGGAGTGATGTTTGCTCCCTTCCAGTCCTCAGGAAGCTCCCCTGATCATCACAGTCTTTCAAAGATAACTGAGAGTGGCCTTGAGGTGAAGTTGACTGGCTCACTCGACACTCATGGGAGCATCCCATTAAGATCTGCGTATGCATCCTGTGGATTTGCATATGCCCAATTTGTTTACGTGTTGTACCTGATCGTCCTCTACTACGGGTAAGGTTTTGCTGCCCCAGGCTTTTCCGCCGGTCTCTGGGGCCTGGTGTTGCTGATGGCAGTAAAAACTGAGATGAAGACAGCACTGATTACTTGGGTCTTTTCTGTGTTCCTTGTCATCACGTCCCCTGCCCTATACAGCAGCAGGTGACCATTTTCCCCAGTCTTTCTTTTGCTGCTAATACAGCTGTAATATCCCATTGTGTTGACTATCACATCTGTTGCCGGATTCAAGTCCAGCTGGGCTCTGGCTTTCCGAAGCCTGTCCGTGCATGCTCAGACAGTGTCAATAGTATTCCTCCCATGTCACCTGTGCCTGTTTATATCTCTCCTAAGTTTTCGTTTTATGTGTGACTTGAGTTAGTTCATCCATGTAGCCTCCTGTGGGCCTTGCTTGACTTCCTGAGTATGGGGCCAGACTGCTCTTGTGCTTGGAGGAGGTGATCGGTTTATTCCAGAGGGGTGGCACAAGCAGAGCTGCTAGTAGTTGTGTGTGGAATGGGAAGTTTCTCAATAGTGCTGTCGGTCATACGTGGGACAGGGTAAAATGCATCTTGCTGTCTTGGTTGTACTAGAGCTATAGCACAAAAACCTCACTGCAGAAACTGATATTTTGCCACAACAAAAAGAAAGTACCTCTAAGCTGAAAAAAGGAGAAAGTCTGTAAATTCTTTACGGTGTCGATCACACCTGTATCAGGATTCAGACCACATTGCCATCCAAAATGAGATCTAAACAGCTCTGAGTAACAGCTTATTAAATGCCAGGTAATTCTTTACGTAATTTTAATAGAAAAAAAAAGTGTATATGCTTTACTTAAGGTGGCTAATAGAGGTGGTTTCATATAATGAAAGGTAGATCCATTGCAGCTAAATGCTTTTAAGTGATAGTCTGTAAAGTCAGAATTCCAAATAAATCTTTTACTCCTTCCTGTTCTCTCATGCAAGTTCTTTCTGTTGGAATATGGGACTGTGTATGGTATGTGTGGTTTTATTTTACATAATTTTCAGTTTCTTTCAGAAAATACTTACTTTAAACATGTTACCGTGTTTTCTCTGTTTCAGACTTGCCACCTGCTCCTTCTACATCAAGGACAGGCTTTGCAGAAGTTTCTGTTAGGGAGCGAATGAGAGAGAAACTAAAAGCAGCAAGGGTGAGAATCCTTTAGAAGTCCTGTTTGGTTAACTTTAGTCTTATAAGTACCACCCACTTCATTTTGCTTGCTTAGTGCTAAGTGAGTCTGTATTGAGATACCTGGTTTTTTATTTCTAATGCCGAAATAATGTTCATCAGTACAGTTATTTTCCAGTGTATTTCTATTGCTCTATTTTTTCCCCAAGTTTATATTTAATTTGTTTGTAATAATATAAAAGTTGACATTTTATAATTCAAATGATACAATCATTACAAAAATCCTTTTATGCTTTTGTCAAAAAATTTTTTATACTATTTCGAAATCAATGGATTTCCTTGTAAGTTTAATCTGCAGTTTAATAAGGGGTATTAGCACCTAGGTCTGTAAAATCACTTAAGCTGATTGTATAGTTAAAAGATTCTGTCCCCAGCACAAACAGGTCTAAGTTGCTGAGTTCCTGGGAATTACTGTAGCTTTGGTCTTACTATATTTCTGTTATAGCTAAGGTGGGGTTTTTTTGTTTGCTTAGTCAAAAGCAGAAAGTACTTTATCGCAAGAAGACACGAGTCCACGACCCAGGCGCTTAAAAAGCATCAGAGAAAGGAAAACAGAAGTGGGGCTGGATAAAGGGGTAAGAAGGTGCATTGGGTCTTGCTGTTCTCATAACAAGAAAGTGAATGTGCAACATGAAGCAAATCTAAGACTATACATAGTCTTGAAAATCAATTTGATTTATTTTAATGGGATCAAAATTACACTATTGTTTGAATTAGTAACTAGGAAGGAACCATTCTGATTATTGCTTTTAATGTACCTATTTAACAGTAATCATTTGCTTTCATTATAGTAGTGCCATCATGTGCAAGTTCCGTCACTTACAGGTTCATGACTTCTATTGCTTAAGATGCATTGAAGTATTTAAAAGTTACTGTAACAGAAAGGACTGCTGTATTACAGCTTTATATCAATTTGCGCAGTGTAATTGCTACAGGCTGGATATTAACTTTATGTTATCACACTGTGTTGTATTTCCTTGTTTATTTCCTTGTTTGTATTTCAGGGTTTTTTTAGTATAAGCATGTCCTTTGTTAGAAAATGAATTTTGTATTAAGAAAATAACAAAGGCTATGCCTGTGCAGAACTTGCACCCAGATGTTCTTCAGAATTCACGAAGAGATTGCTTGCCTGTAGAAAAAGTGTTCCAAGGAATGTGTATGCCCAGGAAATAACAGCATGTAGCAGTAACGTTTTTATCTGGGATTCCAAACATTATGAATTAGCCTGGCTAAATTGCTTGTCTAGGGGAGAATTACCTAGTCACATAGGTTGTGGGGAAGGTTTTTGGCAGTGTTTTCTTACAAAAAGCAATTGTCATAACTTTCAGTTAAGTAGTGTTGTTTTAATAAGTTTGCATTAGGAAAATGTGGAATTGATACCCTTATTAAAGTTGTTTACTAATTTTATACAAAGCATGTCCGAAACCCTCCACGTTTTGGGTTTCCTGTACTTATTTACACACATAGGAAGTCCTGTTTTGTGGGTAAAAAAGTGGCCATCAAGTTGCCAGGGTTTGAGATTTTCTTTCTGTTGTTATTATTTTGAAGTTTAGGTTGAGTAAGTGTAAACTTGAGAGATGTCTTACTTTAATCTTAGTATTCAGGCCACAAGGAGGAAAAACAGATAGAATGTTAGATGTGCTATGTTGGCTGGGCCCGATGAAAGTGACCCAGGAGCTCTCGAGTGAACTTGCTGAAGCAGCCTCAGAACCAGCAATACTTACAGTGATCTGTGTGTAGGGACAGATAAGGCTTCAGAAAACTGGAACTGGACAACCATGCTACCTCCTTTCTTGAAAAGGCAGAGGAGTATCATCCATGAAGTTTTAGAGTAGCCTAGCAATAATTGTTTGAGAGAGAACAAGACACATAATGGAGCTTGTATTTAAGCACCCAAGCAACGGACACCACCTTTTTTTGAATAATACCAAACAGATTTTTCCTGATTGCCGCAGGGGCTATAGAGAAGCTGGCCTTAGCTCCTTGATTCTCTTCCCTGGTCAGCGCTGTCTCTCAGCAGCGCCCTTGCCGCTGCTGCCTGGCTTGTGCTGGCTGTCAACATTTTATTTGGAGGCGGGATGATTTCACATTGCTGCCCCATTTCTCCCCCTGGCGGAGATTAGCATGTGTTTGCTTGTGTTCGGGAGTGCAGAAACTGTGATCTTGCCAGCAGTGAAGAAAGTAAAATAACGATTACGCAGTGAACTATTTCTTGATACTCTGCAGTCTATTTCTTGATGTGAAGAAGAAAGTAGTTAAGTAATAAATAGGTTTACCCTTTTAAAATAAATATAAAATCAGTATAATTGTTACCACAGTGACTGTATTTCTTTTTTTTTTCCCTTGTGAGAATGCCATATCTTATCTCTGTATTCAGCTTTTTGTCTTTTTTTAATGGATCAGTAAATGTATGTTATAACTTGTGTATGTATTTGTATGCAGTCTGATAATGATAAATTTAGGAAGATGCAAGAGGATGAATCCCGCTTACCATCAAAACTAAAGTTTCGTGATTCTGTCAAAAAGCTTAAGCAAAAGTCAACAGTAAGTATCAATTCTTTCATTTCATTAAGTGATGTTAGTTTCATTTAAACTTTATATGGCTTCATGATTCTGTCTGAAGAAGCAGACAGAATTCAGTCTTAAGCACTGGAGAGGGATTTATTTATATAAAAATTCACAAACAGTATATACCAACAATTGAAGTATAGAAGGGGAACCTTCATCAAATAGAAGAATGGCTTTGGGTCATTTGATTTTTTAAAAACAAACAAACAGTCCATCTGGACACAATTCCTGGAGCTTGGAGGAAAAATGTTTCTTGGCAGTTAAAGCAATTTATGGATTACTGTATTGATACAATATTAGTCACAAAATGCTACTGTTAATTCTTTTATTAAAGGATTCAGCCTAACACTGAAGGGACCTGGGTCCTTCAGAGGCAAAATGCCATTAGAAATTTGTCTTCATGTCATTCACTTGGGTATCTGCATTATGGCCAGAATTTAAACTTTGGCATTTCTCATTCACAAATTGTTTATTTTTAAAACAATAAGCTGGTTGAAATTAAACACCGGAAGGTTTTCTTTAATAAAACATTGCAAGAAGTATTTAATGAAGTAACAGTATAGCAATACAGAAAGTTTTTCATGTATCACTTAAAAATTTCAGTCAGCTTCAGCGTTTGGGTGAGTGCTCTTTGAGATAAAATAATTATCCTGTGTCAAGTGTTTATACGTGCTGCTATTGCTATTATTAATGGAAAGATATCTTCACTTGCCCTAAATTTCTTATAAACGTCATATTAAAGTATCTTTATCTTTTCTCAGTTCCAGAATGATTTTCCTTCTGCCGAAGAAGCATATAATTTCTTTACCTTCAATTTTGATCCTCAACCAGAGAGTGTAAAGGCTGGAGCCAGGAAAAGGAATGAATTAAATGAAGAAGAGGAGGCAGAAGAACAATGTGTAGAAACCCATGAGGATGAACAAGAGGAGGATGAAACGGTATGAGCTGCAGAATAAATGTTCATATTTTTATTCAGACTTCTTGAAGTAATTTTAATCATCTAATATGAAATGACAACTTTTGTTTCCTTAAAAATTCTGAAAGTATACTTTCTGAAGATCTCCATTTTAAGCCATAGATAAACTAACGGAGATGTTTGCACTTGAACTATAGGATGAAGACGCATGCCTAGTTAAAGATGATGATTTGTTCATTATAGGGCAGACAGCTGAAGATTTGGTAGTAATGAAACCTGCTCATTGTGAAATCTACTCCGAGCAACTGAAAAAGGAAAAAGAATTTCTCTTCATTCCCAGCATGCTAGCGGGTATGAATATGATGCTTACCCATTTTGTTCCTGGATTTTGCATAATGTGGCACCCTTTGATCTACTGAAGAGAAAAAAAAATGCATCGGACTATCTCTGGCAGTGGAGAGATATTTAATTGCATTTCTCTGACACTGATCATCCGGTCAAGTCTGAAAAGGTCTGACAAAATGGATTAACTAGGGACATGCACACCTCAGCAGGTCACCAGCTGATACGCTAGCCAGTGAACTCGGGGCACATGAGCTGGTCTGGCGTAATTAGTGCTGTCTATAGCGAATACAAGCTGACCGGCCCCTTTTTCACTGGGCTTTAGCTATTACATTATTGAACATATGCAACAGGTCACTGGGTATGCACATTTAGGTACTAAGAGTGGCTCATGCACTGTACATTGTAACGTCCACTATTTCTTCACTTGGCCTGTAGTTTTTTACATGGGGCAAGTTTGTTAAGACTCACGTAAGTAACATAAGGATTTTTGTAATTCAAGAGTCCCTTTTCCCAAAATCTGATTTTGTGAATTGGAAATAGTCAACATTGATCATGTCTCTGATCTTTTTGCCTTATTCCCATAGAACTGCAAAGTCTAAAAAAAAAATTGCTTTATAATATCACTTGCTATTTAATATTTGAAGTGGAAGAAACAGAAATGAGTGTCTCGGTAGTCTGTACCAGAATGGTATCAGCATAGTTTGCAATGCAATGTCAAAATATTTGACATTGGGTGCCTCTGTTTTTTTGTGTCTTGTACCTTAGTTCTGACTGCTTCCAGTGTGGTCCACTGTGTTCTGATTTAGGGGAAAACTCTTATTGTAACCCTCAGTATATTCTCTCCATGTTTTGCAATTCCTCCTTGAAAAATCCTGAACCCGAACACACCAATGAGATAATCCTGCAGGCAGGCTTTAAAGAATTTCGCTTACTGTTACAGGGCTAATGTGACTTCTCATGCATGTTCTGTGTTTTGTACAAGAGTAGCTTAAGCAAACTAGTAATAGTAGTTCAGATTGATCCTAGTTAAAGTTTTACTTTGTCTGGGAGGCTTAGAAATGTTTGTCTAGGCAGTTGTTGCTGCTAATGGGTTTTTACACTGTTTTGCAAGCAACCATTAAAACTAAACTTCACTAGGTTATTTGAATTATTTTTTGGTGAATAAATGTTTAATTATCTGTTTCAAAGACTTGTGACACTTTTACGATAGATTTAAACTGTGGATCTGTCCTGATTAAGAAAAGGACCTGTTTTGGTTATATATTTATTTCTTTTTTCCTAGTTAGGAAAATATTTCTGACAGTATGCTTAATATGCAGGCCCAGTTTAAGAATGGCATAGGCTTTTAGAGAGTTAATAAACTAGAACTACAGTTATTAGATACTTTACATGCTTTTCCATTTAATTTCTCTCTAGTGCCCACTTCTGAGAAGATGCCTGGAAATATGCAGCCTAGGTACCTTGAGGATGAGGGTCTTTACACAGGAGAAAGGCCCTTCGTATCACAGTCTAATCAAAATATATTAGAAAACAGAATACTCAGACAGGAGCAAGTAAGTTGCCACTACCTTCTTAGCTGTCTTTTAAAAATCCTTTATTTATCAGTATTTTATTTTGTTATAGTTAAATAGGTAGATGGTCATGGTAAGATGGGGCTTTAATCTTTAAAATGTTTAGCAGTATCAGGTGTTGGGAAATGTGGATCCTTGTAGGAGCTTGTTTGAGTGTATCCCAAGAGTCAGAGCACCAAACTGGGTCTTGGAAAACTGGTATCTTTTCCTGTCTCTGCTCATAGCCTAATGGGGAACAAATCACTTCACTTGTCTGTGCTGGAGTTTAGTTGCTGCTATGATAGCGTTAATTATAATTTACTCTTTTTATAAAATGCTCTGAGACCTAGTGGTATGTCTAAAGACTCACGCAAGAGCTGTTGTTACTGTTTACTAGAAGATCATAGCAAAAGGAAGCAGTATGGAATGCCTGTTTCCTGTGTCCACTGAAGATACGATGAAGTGATAGACTCGTAGAAATTTACTGATCGGACTGTAAGGGTAATTAAATACTGGTATAGAATATCTGGAGGGGTTTTAAAAATAATTTTAGATTTTTAAGAATGGCTTATGGAAACACCCGTGAAGGTGGCTCGGATATATTTTATCCTGCTATATGATTCTCCTATACACAGTAAGGTGCGTATAGTTTATATTTAAGCTGCCATACATCAGTCGCCCTTTATATTTTATTATGATTCTATGGATTCTTTGTGGGCTAGCAGAGGTGTTTTTGTGAACCAGATTGGGAATATGGGGATCTGAAATTTTTAACTGGCCAGCTTCAACCTGGTTAGTTTTTTGGTTTGCTTCACTGTGTTACCGCATCAGTGTTTGATTCTAGGGTGAGCTTAAACCACGTGTGGGAATAAGAGGGCAGCCCAGCATCTTTCAGCACTGGTTTAAGCTATTCTTGAATCCAGGTCATGCGAGCAAAGGGATGAAGTAGGACAATGTTTAACATATGAAGCCATGGATTGCAATTGGTGTGTGAGGTACTTACCTCACCTGCTTTCATAGATACTGTTTAATTAGTGCAGTTTGTGGACTAGGAAGAGTGGAGAGAGCCTTTGATAAGTGATCTCTCTGAGCTGCCATTTAGCTCTTTAATTCTTTGCTTTATGACTTTTACAATCCAATTTGAAGATGTGGGTGGCAGTCTTGTGTAAAACATTACAATTCTTTCAGTTTTAGTGATTTAAGAAAACATAACACTTAAATGTTGTGATGTAAGTAATGTTGTGATGTAAGTAATTTTTTTTTTTCTTTCAAATCCGTAAGACTGAATGCTGAAGGAAAAACATCAGTGTATTTAAAGTTTGAGCAAGCTCTTGATTTTGATTTCAAAACTTATATCTGAAGATTTCATTTTGGTGTCTTAAGAAAAGTTTTGGGTAATGGAGTCACAAACAATTCATAGTCACCTTTTCTTCTGTTTTTCTTTCTTTCACCTTTCTTTCTGCTTTTCGTAAGAATTATAATTTTGCAAATTGTTTTTATATAAAGCAAGGAACAATATAAAATTATGTTTTTATTTGTAGGGGAAAGAGTGGTTTGGTGACGATGGCAAAATCTTAGCATTGCCTAATCCAATTAAACAGTCTTCTACTAGGCCTCCAATATTCTCATTGGAAGAAGGCATTGCACCAGAACTTGAAACAGTGTATAGAAAGGTAGGCATATTTCATATATGTGGTTCCGGAGATCCAATAACCCAGCTCTGCTCTACCAGAAACTCTGGTGAGCTGAAAGGTTTTGTGCTAAAAGCCATGAGTAGTCACTGCTTTTTGGGGTTCCACAACTGGTTTTTAAATGTGCTCTACTTCTTCAAGTATATTCCACCTGTATTTTTGTGTAAAAATAATGCATACAAAAGGATGAACAGTTTAGCCAGTAGTTCTGGTTAAAATAGTGAAGTGACAGTCCATGACAAACTGCTTCAAGTCTTTGCGTCACTAAAGGCGTCTGTGAGGCACCCTTGGATATTCTCATGCCAAAGTTGAGTAGTTCCTATATTCGTGTGTCTATAAAGGTCCTGGTGGTAGAAGCTGGTAGACAGACTTGATGATCAGGACAGATGTGCACTCTGCAGCTTAAGGGAGAAATAATCGAAGGGCATGTGCACGATGGTTATTTTACAGTGATGAAACTCCTCCAAAATAAGTAATTTTATGCAGTTTGCTCTGGTAGAAAGCAACTAATTTTGAGTTATGTTGCATCAGTTCAGATCTCTCTTGGGTTTTTTGTTTTTCCCTCGACCACAGCATACCCGTGCTGGCAAAGAGCAGTTGCGGTGTGCATTCAGTACAAATCAAAATAAGTTTCAATTAAAACCATTCAACAAGCTTTAATTGTTCTGCTTGTTAGCACTGTATTACCCCCTTGGAAAAACTGTGACTTTTTAGACTTTAAAGTAGATTGCTCTTTTGGGAAACACAAGTGTTTCTGTCTGCTGCTGTTGATGCAGATTTGAATGTCACCCTTTAATTGATGCTGGTTACAAGTACGCAATTCTCAGGACACAACCAGACCTCTGCAGGGTGTTTCTGCGTACAGCAAAGAAGTTGCTGCTTGGATCTTAGTAAAGACAGGCTGAGAGAGTGTATGTTTTAAGAACACCATGTTTACATGAATAGTGACATGTAAATACCCAAATCGTTGTTGAAAGTAAGACATCAAGTTTAGGGGTTATTCATGAGCAGAAAAATAGTTACAACATAAGAAATTCAAAGCTGTCATTTTTATGACCGTTTATGTTAAATTAAACATTTTGATGAGAAACTGAATATTGAAGGGTCAGCTGGACTTAAGTATGTTTTGTGGCCATTTATACCAGTCCTGTAAAAGAGCTATGCAACGGCTGAATTCCCTCCTTAATCCCCCTTTTTCCAGTTCTTACGGAGGGGCTGCAACAGACCCCACATAACTAGCAACTTCATCTTTTATGGTATCAGAATATCTCTGATTAATCTCTCCTAAAAAGTCTGAAGAGGGGAGCAGCAGTAGTCAGGCAGGAAGCACTGCTAATTCCCTTCTGGTTTCTGAGGATATAAGCCACGATTGCCTTTCGGATGCAGCAGGTTGAAGCAGATTCTTGAAGCTTTCTTGCTGAAAGCTTTCATTGGGATTTGTTGGTGTGAATTTCCCTGGCATTAGAATGGGGAAGCAAAGAACATACTTCCTGTTTTCCACAATCCAAATGGTCTACAAGGAAAGCTGCTTTCTGAGAGCTGGACTGTTTATCTTGGAGCTCAGTTTTAAGAGGGAATAAAGCAATACTAAACAAACAGGTGTAAAAAGAGAACTAGCAGGCTTTTCTTTGTCCAGTTCAAGTGTCGTCATCTTCATTGGTCAGCAAAACCTGCAGCAAAGGTGACTTCTTATTTCGGTCTCATATGGGCTATCAAAATTGTATTGTGTCCAATACCCGTGGTGGTTTTATGCCACCCACTTGTCAGTAAAGCAGAGAGGTTACCGCAGAAGCCTTTAAAGTTTAAGGGTCAGTAGTTAGACTTAGGCAGTGCTAAGTGGGTCATTTTCTGTCACAGGATCTCTTTGCAAGATAATTTTGTTGGGGCTTGTAAATCCATTTTATTCTTTTTTTCTTTCAGGCAATAAAAATGACAGCTGCCAATCAGTATCTTGTCGGACCTGGAGATTTTCAGGGGCCATTTCAATTGGATATTGATATTTCTGGACTGATATTCACCCATCATCCCTGTTTCAGCCGTGAGGATGTGTTAGCAGCTAAATTGGCTCAGTTATATGATCAGTATTTAGCAAGAAAACAGAAGAATCTTACCAAACTTCTCACAGACAAGGTATTTCTGTTGCGCCGTCATAGCTTATTGAGATAATGATCTGACAATTTAAGGTAAAAGCTGAATTTATTTCTTCAGAAAAGACTGCTGAAATTCCAATTGTATGGAATGAATTAGCATTTTGACAGAAGATGAAAACCTAAGTATTTCATTTAGGTTGCTGTGTGTTCAGTGCAGAACTGAATTTTTAAGTTTATTCATTTCTCTGGTCTTCTATTTAAAATGAACTCTATGCAGGTTCTGAGGTAAAGGGATATAATTGTTAGAATACAATAACGTTTACGTAGTATTCTTTAGAATATCCAAAATGTTTTCTGGTAAACAATGGATAAGACTTCACAGGATTGTGTACAGGCACAGAGCAAGAGACAGTATTTGAGGATGGAGGGAGTTAGTAAAGTTTCCTTTCAGTTGTTGATTAAAAGTAAAAGGAGTCAGTTTAATTTCGCTGAATTCTACAAAAACTGATGACCCATTTCTGGGTATGTATCTGTGACAGACGCTGTGGTTTAAATGCAGACTGTTGTCACGTGAACAGTGTCACCCTTGCGATATAGTAAAACCCTTGGCCAAATGTAGACTCTTGTCTTCCTGGCTCCATTGCTGACTTCTGGATGACCTTGGCTGGGCTGCCCACCCACTGCGTGCCATCACTCTTCCTCCGTAATGGTTCCATTAAAAAAAAACGGTTCCATTACTTTGGAAGTAATGGTAGCAGTCTGCTCTGGTGCAAATTTGTACGTGAACATGAGACTTCGTTAGTACAATTCTAATATCATCAGGCCGCACAAGAATATTTTTTAAGCTTTTTAAATTGCTTTTGAAATCTGAGAGTATAACAACTCTTTAGAATTGTGAGGTAAATATTGTGATATGACATAGATCTATGTAGTAGGGCCCATCTGTTAAAAATTAGTTTGATTATTAAGTACATGACTATAAATTCGTATTTCCATAAACTGAAGTTGATGATGACTCTCTACCTTAAAAGGGCTATGATAAGGTGAAAATAATCATTGTATGCAAGGTCATTTTTATATTACTGTAATGAAGGTCAGTAGGTGCTGTACAGATACTTCGGGATTTTGGTATAAAGCATTAAGTTATAGTTCTAATGCTGGACAAATATTTCATACGATGTCTCCAAAGAATTCTTTGGTATACTTTAGTCTGTCATTACTTTTGAAGGATTTGCTTTAGTTTGCCATGAAACAGTGAAATAGGACATTTGGGTTCTCCATGCTTACATTACAGGAGCCTATGTGTGGAAGGGATTTCCTGAGTGTTTCCACAATACTTTGCCAGTATTGTAGGCAACTGCATAATATATTTTTTGTAAATGGATTTTAACAATTAGTTGCTTTAGCCACTCTTCTGCTACTGACAAGCAGTTTTAAAACCTGTCTCCTTCAACAGCCATTATTTAATGGCCATAGTGTTGCAGCCAAATTGTTCTTAAACCTAAACAACTCTCCCTCCCTCCCCACAATGTCCTAGTGGACTTCTCCTTACGCACTTCAGACGCTTGCTCTTCGTATCATAAAATATGTCACCTTTCAATTATATTGTCTCTCCAGTTTGATAGATTTGTTTAAAAAATCTTTTCTCCTTGATTTGTAATTTCACTGCTTCTACTTTGGATGTAGTTGCTTTAACCTCCTGCATTGCCATTAGCCATTCTGGTTTCACATTCAATATTATCATTAAGGAGATCTACAGCAACATAATAACTAAAATTTGAGTTCCTATCCTCCTTATTTTCCCCTCTGCTTGTAGTCAGTCCTTTATAGCCTCTTGTCTTCACAGCCACGTATATTTTTGCATTCTCCTAAACTAGGTGTCTATCTTCCATGTGATCATTTGATCCCTGTCTTCAAATCTTAGTTGAAGGGGTGGCCTCTTGTCTCAATAGTATGTCTTCAAAAGTGCATTTGAACTGTACTGTTGTTCCCAGCTCTGTCTCGTCCTTAGACCTTCTCGTCTTGCAGTTGTTACATGCAATATGTTATGCCTAAATGCTTTGCTGCAAGGTGCCCAGCTTCTGAAAGGCACTCATCAAATCCACTCACCAGTCCACTCATTTGTGGTGTTCGTTGATTTTTCTAGGGTTACCTTTAGTGTCCCTCCCTAGTCCCCAAAAGAACTTTTATAGAAGGTGGGGGTTTTTTGATAGACTTGCTGTTTTTTTCCTACCCTTTTGATTGCTGAGCTTTCAGAATAATGCCTGGATCAGTCTTGTCCCCCTGTTTAGATCTGTCACGGTGGTCAAAGTCAGTAAATCTCCCTCATATGTCCAAGGATCCTAACTAAATTTCATCTTGAAGAATCAGCACCTCACAGACAGGGCAAAACCCCCTAAATACAGGATCAAGACAATTCAGAGTTTTCTGTTACGTAGTAACTGGGTCTTTCATGTCAAGCTGCATTACACTGTGTGCCTCTGTGTGCCACTGTGTAAATGCCACTGTGTGTAAATGTCAAACTGTCTGTTAATTGTTTGTTTGTTTGTTTAAGCTGCATGCTTTGAGGAATGCTGTGCAATGTAGTATAGGCGGCGGCGGTGGTGATGGTGTTCCTAGTCCTGTGGCACAACAGAGCATACCTGAATACAAAATTGAGATCAGGTAGGTATGAACTCATTAAATCATTGTTTTTTAAAACTGTATTCCTTTTTTCCTTTCCATGCTGGTACAGAATACGATTCGTGTCAGACTTAAATTCTGTTGTAAATAGCTCTAGAAGAATTTTGAGGGCCTGAGAGATCTAACTGATAAGTTTAGTAAAAAAAAATTATGAAGAAAACATAGCTTCAGCAGAAATCTTGATTCAAAACTGGTCTGATTTGATTACCTTTTATTAATTACTTAGTAAGTATTTACTGGTGTGTTTTGCACAATTAAAATTTAACTAAAATAAGGTTTCAATAGACAATCAGCTGGATGCACAAAGCTCTCACAACAATGTAAATGATGTAGTTTTTTGAACACACAAAAACTCTTTAATTTTTTCCACCATCTTTCTCATTACACAAGTATTCTTGATTCACTTCCCATTCTTAGGTATTTGGATGTGGTTTGCCAATGGGTTAATACACAAAATGGCAGAATTTTGTTTTACAAGATTACAGTTATTGTTCTTGGACAGTAACTGGGTAGTAAAAATATATTACAGTTTTTGGCTTGGCAGTGAAAGTCAGTATTATTTTTGGCAGATGGATAGTGGTGAGCTGTAAGTGTAATCAATTTGATAAAAATTAAGTTATTTTGGAGCCCCATGCTGAACAGCCTTTTAACTAGTAGATAATAAAAATCTAAAAGTTTTTCACAATCTGAAAGTAGGCAATAATGTATTAATGTAAATAAATACAAGTTTAGACTGATGTAGTGGATCACATGATAATATTTTTTTAAAAAATCAGTTTTTAAAAATAACAATTCTACTTTCAGCCTTGAAATCTGTATCTGCTTACACTTAAATATCCACTCACTACTTTTAGTTTTGGAAATTGCTTTTTTAGATTTTCATCCTTCAGGTATGCTGTCTTGTAATACATTGGTATCTATGTGGAACATGCAGAAGTCTACAGTGTATTGTTTTATACTGAAGGACAAAGTCCTGCTTCCATTGAAAAAGGAGGAGTAACTCTTATTAATATGGTCTTAACACATCTGCTAGAGGACTAGGAGCAGGAGGTGTGCAGTTACCATGCAGTACCTTGAAGGCAGGAGCTCTCACCAGAGAAAGCATGAGGATAGTAATGAGAAGGCTCACTGTGGGAAGGAGATGCTTGGATTTTGGCACTGTAGATAGAATATTCCTTCTGGATATCTTAAATGTTTTTCTAGGTCTTGAGTGCTTTAGTTCAGTGTCACACTATTATGAATCAGGAGAAACTCGGCTGACATCAGTGAAATCAGTGTTGCATAAGTAACGTGAGATGAGCTTGGCAGCGACTGTTCTAGGGCTTTTCGTATCTGTAATTCTTTTTGGCTACAGCTCTGTTGTTGGAAGCTGTTACACATGTGAGGCTTAGATGGGCTCAGGAGTTTTTACTGTCATGGTATTTAATACTAACTTGGATGACATGTTGGTAAAAACATCTGAGTTGCCTTTGCTCTCTCTCTCTTAACATTGCATTTCCCTGATGGTCAATGTAGTACACTCATGAGAAATTACAGGAGTGAGTGTAGCGTTGAAAACAACCTAATTGTTTCCTCCACCCTCCAATAGCATAACTGATGTGTGCTCTTTGCCGTCTGAAGATCAGAGCTGTAATTTTCCATCGGTCTGAAGAAGAAGTGTCATCTGAATGCAGAAAACTTTTGCAAATTAATGATTTCAGTCCTTGTTTGCTGAGGAGGAAGCTAATGTATGCTGCGGCTTGCAGATTTCAGGCTCTTCTGGCTGATGTATTTTAGCAGAGGGGATTCTCTACTGAAAGGTCCTGCTTCCAAATTGAATACATTAGATAAGTGTAATTACTGACCTATATGTTCCTCATGTCTTTAAGCTTTGTCTTCTAGCTTCATCTGGTAGACAAAGAAGAAAAGGTTGTTAAGCTGCATGGATAAATCATATTCAAACTACTAGCTAATGAAGTGGAGAAGTTACTCTTATTGCGTTCTGGAAAGTCTGTATTTCATCTTTGTTTATTACTTTTACCAAATTTGCTTATGCTTTTAAATAATCTATGATGTATTTCTTCTCTCAGCTGTAACTGAGCCTCCCTGCCTTCTATGTTCTCTGAATATTGCAAGCAGTAATGTGTTAGTATACATCTTCTATTTATTTTTTTTTTTTTTTTAGATCACATTATTTTTACTAGACGTGTTTAGCTACCAAGATAGTACTGGAAAGAGTCTGTGCTTGTGCTGCATAGACATTTACATTGGAAGTGTGTGTTGGACATTAAAAGTGGTAATGACTAGCTATTTTATAAACAGATTAGAGGGTGGAAATGTGAAATACCAATTCTGAGACAAAATTCGTTAATTTTGTTTGTGTTAAGAATCTTGTAGGGCTGTCAGAGGACTTACATTACTTCATACATTAATACATTACTTCATCTCTGCAAGTCCTTTTTACTGGAGCTAGAAGCATGTTAAGTTTAAAACATATTTTGTAATGTGCGATTGTAATAAGCATTACTTCATAGCAGCAGTGTAGGTTTCCTGGGCTGTTGTTTACGTGAGTTGACTTTAAAATGTTTTTAATGATGTACAGCTGTAATAAGCATTTCAAAAAACTTTGAGATCTCTAGAGAATGAACTGTAATTGAAGTCAGATTGTGCAAAATGCAAGAGGCTAGAGTACAGAAGGAAATCAAATCCTGCCATCTTTAAGTCTGGGTTTTATGCTCCTTGGATTTAAACCACTGCAAGTATCAATCAAATTGAAACCCACATCACTTGCTTTTGGTATCTCAAGTTTTCACTCTATTGTTCCACTGAATTATACAATTCTGATTGATTTTGTGCGTATGTATATGTATTTCTAGGCAAACCAGAAGGCTTCGTGATGCTGAACAAGAAAAAGACAGAATGTTGCTTAAGAGCATTGTAAAAGTTTGGAAACAAATTAAGTCCCTTCGTGACTTCCAGAAGTTTACTAACACACCCGTGAAACTTTATTTGAGGAAGTATGTTTTGATAACACTTTTTGTACTTAATTTGCCAGCAGTGGAGTTTTAATAAGATTAGTCAGTTTGGGAACTTAGAATTCTGATATGATGGGTGCAAAAGTAAGAATTTGAGTAGTGTCTGGCACTGTTTGAGCCTCCCACTATTCTTTTAGATTTTGGGGAGGACAGAAGCTTAAAATAACAAGTAATTACTGTAACAAAGGAATTTCTAACAGCTAATGAGTAAAGAAAAAGTAACCATTCTAGATGTTAACTGTCTTCTATCAACTCTTAGACTATCTAGGCTAGTATATTTAAATAGAACACGATTTTGATAGAACGAAATTAATTCGTGAAGAACTAGACAAGATATTATATATTTTAGACTTAATTGTAGCCCTCGTGTTAATTTATGCGACATATTGATAACTATTATTTTGAAGGGAAGAGGTTGATCAGAGATTAGATGAAAAAGCATATGAAGCAGAAATTCAGGCTGAAATAAATGAATTACTAGAAGAATGTATGGAAGAATATGAAAAGAAAATGGAGGAGTATAAAGCTGAGCTACAAGAGTGGAAATCCTGGAAGAAGACACAGGTTTGTCTAAATAATTCAGTTTCACAAAAATTAAAATTACTAAATGTGTTCAAAATTTGTCCTTCTAATACAGAAAAAAATAAATTTCAGCATAGATAAGCATAAATGTGTTTGGAGACATCCTGTCTACTTAGAATTTGTTAGTAAATGAATTGTTAATTAAAAAGTTAAAAAAATGAAAATACGCTAGGTTTTTGTGGAGCATTGTCTTCCCGCTATTGATTTTCAGCACTTCAGTAGTTCTTTAATAATTTTGCAGCATTCCCATGAAATTCATGTCCTTCTTGCAAAGAAAAAACACAGATGAAATTTCTATGTGTGTGAGCGGTGAAGCAAAATAATTATGGGCTGTTTCTAGTCAACAAGCAGTTGATGTCATCTTACATAAATTGATCTTCAGGAATGTCCCAAAACTGAAAATTTTAATTAATAGTCTAGACTTTTACCTCTGAAAAGCATTATTGCTAATAATCTGTACTGTAGTTAAGGTCTCAGTTATGCTTCAAGGGGATATTGACAAATGCAGGAGCAAGAACAATACACCGCAACAGGATGGTCTTTGAAATAGCCTGTGGCAGTGCCAGCAAAATCAGACTTGTTATGTGGCAATGTACTGGGTACCATGTGCTAATAGTCATGATACTTGAATATTATTACTGCCCAGTTTGAACACTGTGGTTTTTTGGATACCAAAGCAAAATGAAGTTTAAGAAAATGCTTCAAATACAGTTTTCAAGAATCTGGTGCTGATACTTTTATGTGAAGTTTTGTCACGTACATGCAGCATCTATGGAAGGCACTTAAAATGTTTGAGGGGAAGCTGATCTGCAGGTATTGGAAATTTCTGTTATTGGAACACAGGTGGGCCCATGACTCAGTTCACTTGAAGGATAAGAGAAATAAATGTAAACCTTAAAATGAAGGCAGATAGTCTTGAGCATTGATCCTAATGGGAACTGTTTGTCTACATCTAGCCAGTTACGCCTTCGCAAATAACCATAGGGGGTCGTTCCAGCCAAAGCTGCTCTCAGCATCTTTTTATTGTTAGTCACAAACTGTCTTGAGGCTGAGATGGTTATGGTTGTTTGAGTGAAATGTAGTACGCGGAGCTTCCTTTTATGTCCAGATGTACTTTTTTATTTTACTCAAAGTACTTTGTTGGTTAATCACTGCTGTTGGTGTCTTACTGGCATAGATCACACGGATCTAAGGAAGATGCTAGAGGTAGAAGAGACTAGATAAATTTAAAAGGAAATAACAAAAAAGGTAACATAAAATTAAGCCAAGAAAGAAAGAATATTTGTTGACAAAAAATATATGTGAACAAATTGTTTGGCTAAATACTTCAGTTAGTGAGGAAAAGCTGTTTGCTTTCCTCACCTCCTCCTGTTTTGCTTATGGTGTCTTAAATCATGAAGTAGCTGGTGCTTCCAAATAAGCTGTACTTCCAAGTAATCTGCAAGTCTGTGGAAGGAGGGACTTGCTTGCAGTTGTTTAAAGCTGAACATGCGTATGATCACTGGAGTTCTGCAGTTTAGGAGATGCTGAAAGGCCTGTGGTGGTCTGTTTATTCTGTTTGTCATAGAGGAAGGGAAGGGATCATTCCGCACATCCTAGAGATACTGCTAAGCTAAAAAGCTTGTACTGCAAAGTTTGTGCCACATGTGCATTCACTTTGTCAATGCGTATGCAGACAATACATCTCAAAGAACTGTGGCTACTGGTTGATTAACCTTCCTTTAGTCCTAACAGAATGCACATGGTAACTCACGCTAAATGAGAAGTCAGCTGCCAGCCAGAATGTTCAAGAAACATGTTTACTTTGTAAGTTGCTTGGGAAGGTTAAATAAATGTTTTGTTTGAAGCGCATTGTTTTTGAAGCATATGAATGGAATGCATTGCTGAATTCTGAATCTGAAGTACTGCTATAGAATAGAAGGAATCTTATTTTTATGTGTGTTGATTTTAAAATTATAGTCGTTACTCATGCATGTTTATCGCTGGCGAATCAAGAGAAAAAGAGAACAAAATTCTACTGGCTGAAACAAGTTCAGGAAGAACATTATTATTTTCATATGCAGAAGTCCAAGAAGAAAAAGAAGAAAAAAGACATTCATGAAGAAGAAGAATCAGTGGAAGATTGTGATCTTGGTGAGGAACGTGTAAAACCCATCCCACCTAAAATGGCAAATAGCCTGGAAATAGAGCAGCAGGTTAGAGAAAAAGCTGACAACTGCAGAAGGAAACCTGGAGAGCCTGCTCTAATTCCTGAACTGGTCCTGTCAGGAAGCATAACTCCAACGGAGCTGTGTCCTCGGTAAGATGAGTGTTGGCATGCAAATTACTTTGTTTGTGACTTTCTGCTGTTATTTATTATTTGATTGTTTGTACACCTTTAGAAGCATGTGTTCACCATTCTGTTGAGCCTAGTGATAAAATTTCTGCTTCTGAAGCTGATATAACTTAATTCGTTTTCAAGTCACACGTAACCTTGTATGTAGTGGGCTTGGCGATTGCATGTCTGCACATTCCCTTTGAACCTTCCGATGTCCCTTGAGTACCTGCACAGAATAGTGGTGTATGTAATGAAGCTTTCAGTGTAGAATCTAGGTCACTTGTGGCACTCTCACTAGCTAGTCCTTTACACCAGGTCTGTGCCATTTTCAACAAAGGGAAAATAAAGAAATTGTGTAGTAAACCAGAGATTTCACCGTGGATAAAACAAAATAAATGTTCTTGTTTGTGTTACTTTCCACTCTTAGACATGCAATTTAACAAACATCTAGCATATTTTAGTCATTTAAAAACTGCTTTGTTTCATACTTATTTAGGAAATAGCCTCATCGAGGAATATTGCTTGGTTGTTCTACTCCCAATGACTAAAAACTTCAAAATCTTAAATCAATTTGATATAATTTGTTGTGCTTTAGAGGAAGGGAGTAGAAGGTAATTTTGTTTGCCGGTATACCTCCTTTTACATGGAGGTGGCTTTAGTTGGATATAAGATGTGACCTGTTCATTTTAAAATCATTTTATATTCATGAGAAGTTAGAGCAACTGTTAAATAATAGTTCTGTAGTGACATTTTTAGAAGAATACCATCTTTATTTAGGTGACTCGTGTTTCCCCTTGAGGAATCAGATTCTCATTAAAAATAACCAAAGAATAAAAATGTTATTAAAAATGGTATGACAGCTTGTTTGACATATTTACAGAGCAGAAGTTTTGCGACGAGAAGATGTGAAGAAACGCTCAGCATTTATAAAAGTCCTTTTCAACTCCAAAGAAGTATCAAGGACTGTTACCCGACCAATAAGTTCAGATTTCAGAGTTCACTTTGGACAGATTTTCAATTTACAAATATTCAGTTGGCCAGAGAGTTTGAAACTACAGGTAAGTAATGATTTATCATAGTAACTTTTAAAAAGATTATATGAAGTGTAATTACTCCTTTAATGCTTGTATTTTGCTCTATGGTAGTGTTGTAAAGACTGAAAAACCTGTGAAAGACCCTTTATAAATCATCAGTCTTGTACCCCTTCCTTGCTTCTGCAGTCACAAACGTTTAACTTTGCTGCTACATTTTTGTTGCTTGTGCTTTTTATATATGCGTGTATTATATATAACGTGACTGTGGGCCACATGGGGGAAATCAAATAATTGGGACTTTTGATTAAATATGTTAATGGAGCAGCCTCTTAATTTTAGAAAAAACGATTTAGGTTGCAAATAAACTTGCCAAATTGGTCATCTTAAAACATTATTGTCCACACAGTAAAATAATCATAAGATTTGGTGGAGGCAGATAAGAAACAAATTCATTGCTAGTAATGTCCCTAACTACACTTGACTTGATCAACAGTGCAGTTAAGTCAAACCACCCCCATTCCAAGTACAAATTAATTAATGAGCCACATGAATAATTTTTCAGAGCCAATATAATACATTTTTAGAACTGATGTGGTCAGGATCCTACTTCTCCTGTTAGATGACTTTTTCTGTTAGGTGACATCACTGGTAGTTCAAGTGAGAGTGTATACCCCTTGCCTGCTCCATTTATGTAACATACAAATCAAAAGGGAAAAAGAATAATGTCATCTTGGATTAAAAACGTCTGAATGGAGAAATCACTCACATTATTCTGAGCCTGCAAGTGGCCAGGAAAGAGGTAAGCAGCCTGCAGTACTGCCAGAGTGGGACTGTGTGCCTTCCCCTGCTTTCATGGTAAGGGAGAATTAGGGAGGCAGAATCCCTCTGACATCTTCCCCTGATGCCAGTGACTGTCACAAGCAGTTGTACAACGATGCTCTTTAAAGCCTCATTTGCCATACTATTCTCAGGTGCATTAGAAAGGTAAGGAGGATATACTTCTAAGAATTCAGACCCAAGTAAGCTGCTGGTAGCTGAAATGTTTGCTAATTGGATATTTTAGAAAGTAAATGAATACAGTTGCCTTAAATGAATTATTTCATGCTTAAGTCATAGTAAAACCTTTTGTACAGACACCCTACAGTATGTTTTCAACTTCTTATGACACACGTGTAAATTTTCTTACTGTGTCTGTCACCATGTTTATTTTTCTAGATATATGAAACAATGGGTATGAGCAGTACCACCTTGTTGGCTGAAGTGTTCATAGCTGTTCCTGAGACTACAATTCTGACAGGCAGCGCTCCTATAGAAGAAATAGAGTTCAGCAGCAATCAGCGTGTAATGCTGGACCATGAAGGAGTTGGGAGCGGTAGGGACTCTCTGTCTTTCTCAGTTCAATGTCTCATTTTGCCGAAACTGCGGAGCAGTAACAGGCTGGCGTAAGCTTCAGAGTAAATTCTTTTAATACAGCTTTGGTAACTGAATCTTATAAAATAGTCATGATTCTTATTATTAAAGTTTGCTGTGGAATTTATGTCTCCTACTAATTTTAAGTTGTATATAATAAAAATGTGTGTGTTCATTTTGTGGCTTGCAGTATTAGAGGAACTCCACTATCTGTAGAAGGCATTTGGGTTTGGTTTTTTTTTGGTATTTAAGTAATCAGGCCTCTGACACTGCAGAGCAAACAGATGTTATTAATCAGTATAGCTCCAGTGATTTTAATGTTTTAAACCACTGAGGAACTGACTGTATAAGCATATATGCAGATTAAGTTTTTGTCTTCCTATGTGCTTTGATGACATCCTGCAACACATTTTATCCCTGGGACTTTAGAAAGATGAAAAAAGGGAGAGGTAGGAAAAGGGAAAACAAGAATAATACATCATAGCATATGGAACTTTCAAGTTGATATAATAAGTTTTAACAGCATTATGAGATGACTGACTTGCATAAATTTGCCAGATATGAAATACAGATCAAGCTGGAGAAGAATAATAGATAAAAGCTCTGGAGGAAAGAAATATCGTAAAAAAAAGTCATTACAACAAATGCGTTTGTAAATGTCATTGACCATGATGGCTGTATATACAGTTGTGTATCTCAAACTTTTAGGAGTGACTTTTCAGTCATGCATAATTCTTTTGACTCTGAATTTCTGTTTTATTAATAGCTCTACACTGAATCTGGAAATCACCAGAAATATTAAATATGTGCATCTATGAAGGGGGAAAAAAAAAGCCTTTGGCATAGCTTTCAAGGCATAGCCTTTTCCTCCAACCCAAATGAAAAGCCTTTCTGTAGGTGGAATGGAATCTTTCACTTGTTTTGTTGAGCAGAGTCCTTCCACACAGCATGCAGCAGAACCAAGTTGTTTCACACTACCCCGTTTATGTAAAGGCATGGGTTATTTGACTGCTTATTTTGAGGAAGTATTTTTAAAGATGTTTAGTTACTGTACTTGAATGCATAAATATACAACTTCGGGTTTTTCCTTCCTTGATAGGTGTGTCCTTTTCATTTGAAGCTGATGGTAGCAACAAAATGACTTTAATGACCTCTGGGAAAGTATCCAATAGTGTCTCTTGGGCAGCTGGGGAAAAAGGAATCCCCTTAATTCCTCCAGTATCTCAGCAAAACACAGGCATTCCAAGGTAATGTGATATGAATTTGCAGTGATTCATGGGAAACTGATTATACTACTAGTTAAAAAAAAGACTTTCATAATCAAGAATTTTCATAATTTTTTTCTGTAAGTTTAGATATTTTACTTTGCGCTGTAACGCCCTGCAGGTATCTTAGGGGTACACATCTTTGATAAATAGATTTTATTTAGAAATTTTATTTTTTAGTACATTATTTATAAACAGTATTAAAGTTGAACTCAAGCTGGTTAATTAACCTTTATGATTTTCTAATAGAAGATGTATATATTGTCAAGGAACTTTCGTGTAATAATTTTCCTAACAACAGAAAGAAGCTCCAGCTCTTATCTGAGCTCCAGCTCAGTCTTATCTGAAGTTAATTTGGGAAGGCTATTGAGACACGTGCATTAAAATCCTCTCCTGTAATTAATGACAAAAACGATGCTATGAAAGTAGTAAAAGTTAGTGAATTCATCAGTGAAAAATTCGTATCTGTCTGATCATCCGAAGATGATACTCTCTCCTGATTTTTCTCCATCAGAAGCCTGTTGACCTGCAGAAATGAGTGTATTGTTCCATTCAAAACAATCTAATTTGCCCTGTGGCTGCAAGTTGGACTCTGTAGATTATTTGTCCATTTTGTTGCTTTTATGTAATTCCAGTAAAGTCAAGGAGATAATATATAAAGTCTGCTTTTGTAATGACCTCAGGTAACTTCACTATAAAGCCTTAAGAATTTTCCCATACTCCCAACAGAGCAAGTACCTCTCCCAGCTGATTAGTTTCTGTCAGGTTTTTATTTATTTAGAGGCTAGACACTGGCATCCAAATCGCCCTGTTACTATTTTTGACCCAAGCTCCAGCCGTTAGAGTAATTTGCTGATCAGCGTATGAGTAACCTGCTGACTTCAATGAGACTAGAATAGCATGAGATTAATACATAAGGATGCATTCCCGAAGGCTAACTTTAATCACTGTAGTAAATAGAAAAACGGTGAATTTCAGAAGGAAGTTTGCTGTAAAACACTCTTTGAATCACCCTCTAGATACGAACAGCTCTCTGTGACTTTCCGCTGTCTGTTGTGAAAGTCCGGGACAAGATTTTCATGCCTTAAGTGAGTTTTTGCTGCCTGTTAGCTTTTTGGCACGGCTGTGGTTCAGTGTGCATTTGTTCGAGACTGGTGCCTAAAGACACAGCCTTGATCTTACCACTTTATCTGCGGCTCCAGTAACTGCTGGATATTTGGCTGATTCTAACCAAGCGCAAGCAATAGCCGTTTGTTCTTAAAGCTTTCTTGAAAATACTCAGATAACTAGAGAACAAAGACTCAAATTGGCACGCCTAACAAGAGAATGGGCAACATCCACCTTCTGTAGTTTTTAGCTGATAATATGCCTGTCCCGGCGTTTTGGGTTTACATGGCAAGGTTTTGGTAGCAGGGGGGCTTCAGGGGTGGCTTTTGTGAGTAGATGCCAGAAGCCTGGCCAGCAAGCCAGTGTACAAATGGCCTCCAAGACTCTACCTACCATACATCCTTGCCTACTGTGAGTACAAAAAAAGTGTGCAGGAGCATCCAAAGGGTAAGGACTGGAGCTGGGACTCGGGGAGGACCAAAAGCAGGGCTGCACCACCAAGGAGAAGGCGGCAAGGGTGTCCCCGCACAGGCAGTGCCCTCACAGCCAGCATGCAGCCCTGCAGGGGGTGAACGGGACAGGCAGAGCAGGGTGCTGGCAGTGCTTCCAGACACGGTGAGGGGATGAATCAGGCCTCAGGGTCTATCCAGAAACAGCAGAGAAGGGGGCAGAGACCAAGGCTGTGTTGCAGGTCTGAGCGAGCCATCAAGGAGACAGGTCAAAGGCAGGATTTAGGACATAGCGCAAGGAGTGTACATCTGAAAAGTTCTTTTCAGTATGGATTGTCAAAACTTTTTATGTTAACTTTCATGTTGTAAGGCAACCCATCATCTTACTTCCTAGTAATCAGCAACATGGAATAGTGTGGGGGTATCATAAATGTATCAATAAGCACATCATTAGCTTGTATAAAACTTCCCTTCCACCAGTTTCTTCATATTTCCCCATTACTGTCCTTGGCAATTCATCATTCCCTCATTTGCATAGCTACAACTAAGAATTGTATAGTGGAAATTGCCCCAGGTTGTGAGGAACTCTAGTTTTTTCCAAGATTGTTTTAACTATTTTTTTTATATTGCTAAATCACATGTGGTTTAGGTGTAAGTTCTCTCAATTCTGGTTTTTTTAGTGCTTTGAAAAATATTGATGCTATTGCATCCATTGGCACTTCGGGCTTAACTGACATGAAGAAACTAGCTAAGTGGGCAGCGGAAGCAAAACTTGATCCAAATGACCCAAACAATGCAGCTCTGATGCAGCTCATCACGGTAAGTGGCTTTTCCAGAGCTGTAGGGCTGATGGAGCTGTGAAACACCTACTCACCAGGACCTTCTCAGGCAATCTGCATGCCAGGGAGGCAGTAGCATTTGAATTTCTGATGGACGTGTTTGTGTGAGTGTTAAGAAGGAAAATGCCTGCTAAAAATATGATTTATTAATCCATTTAGTAGTGGGTTAATGATTTATTAATGAGTATGATTTATTAATCCATTCAGTAGTATTCTAGTGGTGGAAAAATAGCTATAAGGCAATACACAAACTGATTGATTTATAAACTAAAAAAAAAAATATGGATTTTGAGTTTGTTTCCTTAAAGTGCAGAGGTAGTCCCGGTGTACTTTTATGATGTTAAGTAGGAAGTTGGTCATTAGTGACAATTACACAAAGATCTCGTGTATTGTAGAAGTTGGGACTTTTTTAAACATCAAATTGAGGAGCTATTTACATAGCTGAAGTTGTATGAATGAATTGTCTTTACAGTACAGCTTCCTAGGTTACTCTGCTATGTTATAGTTTTTCTACTTTTGAATGTTGGTTATGTTACAAGGAAATAGAATTTTATTGTCTTCTTGAATGTATAATCCCATATACTCAACAAAAACCTACTTTAAAACACTTAGTATTTCAGTCTCAGTTTGAGCCATCTCAACTATTTTGACTTAAAACGAATATCCTTGCAATACGTATGTAAGACTTAAAAAAGTTATTTTATAGCCTTTTGTCACTTTGTACGAAAAAGTCAATAATTTTTTGACTTTAGGTTGCCACAAGTGGAGAGGCACGCGTTCCTGATTTCTTCAGATTGGAACAGCTGCAGCAAGAATTTAATTTTGTTTCTGATGAGGAATTTAATAGATCAAAGAGATTCCGACTGTTGCAGCTCAGAAATGGAGAGGTGGCAGAATTCCGAAACTACAAGCAAGTCCCTTTACACGAACGAGAAATTAGTGAGAAAATCTTTCAGGTAGAATCTTATCTGAAATATTTCTTTCCAATTTTAATGGTAATAATACCTGATTTGCAATTAAGTCAATTGATGCCTTAAAGAATGTGAAGATGCTGATGAATAAAAAAATGAGCATTTTATTCCATCAGATTTTTATGGTGTTATTTTAATCTAATTAAGATAACTGCCTTCCAAGATGATGTTTCCAGAGCTATAGTGTGGAAGAAGAAAAATACAACACAGCAACTGCTGTAGACACAAATGTTCTAAGATGCTTTATAAAAAAAAAAAAAAGAGCCTTTNATGCAAAGATAATTCAGGCTTAGGCTTGTTAACTTTTGAGCCCTTTCTGTGGAAACTGCTGGAAGCAATGACTCTAACGAGAGTTAAAACCACCTTATGTTTTACTACAGTCTATGTTGCAGTTTTTTTCTGGTTTAGTACATAGTTCTAATTAGCTTACCTTGTCCTTGCCTGTCTGTTAATTACCTTACTGAAATGCAATGTGTGCATTTTTTATTTGGGACAAACTTCTATTATTCTTAATTTCAACTCCAGTATTATTGTTAAGTCATGCATTCTTTTGTTCTTTAGCTAATGAGCACTTTAGTGTGTTCGCACCTTAATAGGATCAGAATCATCTCAGATTCTGGCAACTGCTGCTTTATCCCTACTTCTTCTTACATAAATTTCTTTGAAAAATTCCTTTCTTCCATTTCTTTTGGATTATATCTTTTTTTAAAGATATTTATTAATTCAGTTATTTATGGCTCTTTACAATAAATATTTTTCCTTTTTAAAATATAGAATAGTTTTGTATCTTTAAATAAAAGATGTGCCACAACTTTGATATACATTTCTGATCCAGTTGATGTTACAGACTAACTTTTTTCATTTCATGTTAACATTCAGAATTGAAAACCATAGTTTTAAAATTGTTTTGTGTTTTTAATTAAGGGTAAATTAAATAAAACCATCATCACCCATTCCAAGTTCATTTTATATGACATGATCTTCAAAACTAAGTTTAAAGCAGTATTGTTCCTAGCTGGTTTACTAGTGATTTGACAAAGAAGTCTGAAAATTCATAAAATCATGGAAATATTGTTTGGAAAATATTGTCTGGAGGTCATGTAGTTCTGCTTTTCACTGAAGTAGTGAGACTGTTGCCAGCACTAGATGAGGTCAGCTGCGTATTTGTCTAGCCAAGTCTTGAAGTCTTGAAAACCTCTAAATGGGAGATTCCCCAGCCTTTATGGATAACCTGTTCCAGTGCTGCAGGATCCTTCCAGTGACGATCAAAAAAACCCCCACACAAACATGTCCAACCTGAGCCTTCCAAGTTGTTTTTAATGGCTGTTCTCCCTTATTATATTGACTGGAACTACGCAGATGAGTTTAGCGTTCTCTTCTTCCTAACTGCCCCTCTCGAATAGTTGTGGGCAGATAATAGATTGCTCATTAATCTCTTCCTCACCAGACTAAGTTGAACACCTTGTCCAGAGGAAGAAAGACACTGCAATACTGGAGCAAGTCCAGCACACAGCTACCAGAATATCTATGGGGTTGGAGCACATGGGTTACAAGGAGAGGCTGAAAGGACTAGGTTTGTTTTGGCCTAAGCAGGCAAGGCGAAGGGGGGTACGTTATTGCTTCCTTCAGGCACCCACCAAGGCAGTGCAGAGAAAACAGTGAGATCATCTTAGAGGAGGAGGATGATATACATGTTACTCCAAGAGAAATCCCAGTTAGATATAATGAAAACACTTTTTCTCAAAGAATGTACTTAAATTCTAGAACACATTGTGCAGCAAGTTTGTAGAATTGCCATCTCTAGAGATACTGAAAATTCAATGGGCAAAGGCCTTCAGCATCCTGATTGGAGTTGTTCCTGCTTTGAGTGAAGGTTTTGATCAGATGACCCGCAGAAGTCTCTTCCAACCTATATTATAGAATCATAGAATCACTTGGGTTGGAAGAGACCTTCAAGATCATTGAGTCCAACCATATTCTAAGATTCTGACCTCCTCTTATACTCCAGGCCTCTGACTGTCTTAGTGTAGTCCTTTAGTGGATCCCATCCAGTTTCTCCACATGCTTCTTGAACTGGCAGCCCCAAACTAGATGCAGTATTTTAGATATGCCCTCACAAGTGCCAAGTTGGAGGGGCTAGTAATTTCCCTTTGTCTGTAGGCCATGCTCTCAGTGTAGCCTGTGGTTTGCCTTTTCCCAAAAGACCACGTTATTGGTTGTCATTAAACCATAACCCCCAGATTTTTTAAAATATGGCTGTTATTCTGCTGGTTGCTTTCCATTGTGTGCCAGCACGTGGAGTTACTCAACCCTCAATACGGAATTACGCCTTTTCCTCATTGAGACATCTGTTGTCATAGTCCTCAATTATCAAGAGCTTAAAGAGCTGTTGCTTTCTCACAATGTACAAACAAAGATTTTTGTTATGCTATTTAATCTCTCTATTTCTTGAATGTAACTTCAAAATAGCTCAGTGATTGTTTCTCAACAAACTCTACCACAAATAGAGTTTCTTCCAGTTTGGACACTATGGAAACTCGTTAGGTACATTAAACACAGTTCAGATTTCAGGTCATCTTCCATGAATACTGCATCACTTCTGTTTATAAAAGCTTCTCCCTACTGCAGCTGCAATAAGAGAAGCTGTTTCCAGTTCAAATGGAATTTCAGTTTACAGCAGCAGGTCAAAGTTCAGCTTTAAACGAAGAAAGGGAAATCTTCAAGTTATTCACAGTAATTTAAACCACATGAATCTTGTAACTTAATGGAATTCTTGTCTCTATTTGTGGAAGTTTAGCAATGCCATCGCTGTGTACATTAGCATTAAAAATAGCTTTATAAACCTCTGACATCTGTTTTGGTTTACTGTGATCCATACATTAATATTAATGAAATATTTACCATTTTTCTCGTATGTAACAAAGCACTAAATATATATTGGATCACAAACTCTAGTAAATATCTTTAGGACTATGAAAAGAGACTGCAAGAAAGGGATGTGATTGACAGCAAAAATTACCTAGATGCACACAGAGCCGTTGTTGCCAACTATCTACAAAAGGTAAGCAGCAAAAAATACAGATCCACCTTATTTCTCTAAGTCATAGGTTGCTTCTATACCTGGTTGCTTTATTTCCATGAATACCAAAACCTGATTTATCTCTAAACATGACCTACAAACATCTTTAAAATTCCAACTTAGGCCTGAAACTGGTCTAATTGAACAAGTGGAGGTTTGTGAATGACTCATTTAATCTTATTGAAAAAGATGTGATATACGAAATGACCAGCCATTCTGGATTTTTCTAGTAGTTCTGTAAATTCTTTTTTGCTCCAGTGTCCCAGAGATTTGTACAGTTGTTTCCCAGGTATTCACTGATTCCCCTCTCCTCCCTATTTTCCTTCTTGTAAGCTGTGATGCTAGCAACTTAATTATCTCCGGGAAAGTGGCCCTAACCGCTGTTAAAAATTTAATACAATGCACAGTGTCTTGTCCTGCAGCCTAAGGCAGAGGGCACATCTTCCATCACGTTGCCTTAATTGTGGTATTAGAGTAACATCTTCTCCCCCTTATCTTGATTTATTTTTCCTAGCGTGTTCATTCTGTTAGGATGATACTCTCTTTAATCCTTAGGGGGAAAAAAAGGAAAACACTGGCCTTACAACCAAGAGAAGTTTGCAATTTCAGACTATTTTGGCAAAGTAGCAAGTGCAAAACGTGACTCCCAGTTTCTTACCAGCAGTGGAAGTATCAAGAAGTGTAACATATCCTAGCCAGCCAGCAAAACGTGTAATATGATGATACAGTTGATTTCATGTAGGACAAAACAAATTGTTAGAAAGAAAGGTTTGTAAAAGAATCATAGGTAATAAAGAGTGTTTAGATCTTCCAGGCAAGTTCCAAAGACAGGATTTGGTATGATAATATAAAAAAAATATTTTTTTACAAAGCTGCCATGTCTGTGTCAGCCCTGTATGTTTTGCATGGTATTTAAGTTTGTACTCAAACATACAGTTTATGTAGCACAAAGAACCGTAGTACAGTAGTAGAGAGTAACATACATTATGGTACCTTTATTTGTCACTCTTTTAGATTAAATACAAGTAGCCTTTTTTAAAATAGTATTCGGATATTTTACACTTTTACAAATTGACAGCTGTCCTTGAAAATTAGATCAGAACTGAAATCACAGAATCAGAACTCACATCAGAACTGAAATTCAGTTCGCTCTGAAATGTGATCTTTGTATGCCTGTCACTTCAACACAAAGATATAAGAATAACTTAAATAAAAACTTTGTAAAATAACAAAGGGAGATGTATTGCAGAAAATTGGTTTTGCTGTTCTGCAACTGATCTTGTAACAGTACAGTATATAAAGGCATTACTAGCGTTAGTGGTAGGAAAAAACAAAGGCAATACTCTGTTAGTCTGCTTCCACATAGTTGTTGGGAAAAGAGGGAAGGCTTTCATCTCTGTCCTTCAGTCTATGACTTTGGCGTAGAAATGAAAGGAACTAAGGATTTTAAACATCTATGTGAAATCATAATATTTGTATGGGTTTCATCGATTGTTCTGCAGTCCAAAGTGTTGCTTTTATTCCCCATAACTAATACCATATAGATTACAGCCTTTTCTGCAACTTCATGTAGACGTGGAAAACACGTTTGCTCGTGTCATTTATGGTTGTGATTGTGTCTGATGACAAGCTGTAAGGAGATAAGACTTTATTTTTCTGATTGTATGTTTTCATATGTTAACATCTGGCTAGCCAGTATGTTTCTAGAGAATCGCTGTATTTGTGAAATGAGCTTATATTATGTTCTGAAGAAATAGCCGGTGGAAAGAAAATTTTCCTTGGACCATGACTCTTTTAAAAGTGGGGAAAAAATAATGTATATTTGGACATTTTGTTTGTGTTTAATAGACGGAATGCAAATATTTGCAGTGGGTTTGGATTATAAATATACTTTTGTCTCTTCTCCCTCCCCGTTCACAGGTTCGAGAATCAGTAGTAAACCGTTTCCTTATAGCAAAACACCATTTCATTCTCTCTGACCTTGTCAATGAAGAGGAGATTCCCAGCTTGGGGTAAGGGAGCTATCTTTATTTGTTATAAATCAAAATAATTAATGTAAAACCGTCTCTGATCATTTTTTGCAAAGTGTATTGATATGACTAACTGATGCAACTTTGTGTTTAGTATAATATATAAAGTTCCAATCACTACGTACACCTCTGCCAGTACAGTGTATTGATACACAAAGTATGTAAACAGTAGTTTAAGAAAAAGTCTGGGTTTGGTAGAAGTAATGTGACAGCATGTAAATAAGATTTAGCAGGATAGAATGCATCAGGCTGTGGTCTGATGAGCTGAACATACACCTGACTGGTGCCAAACGGAATGATTTCCAAATACCAGACCAGCATCACAGGTAGTAACGCTACTACTAGATCTATAAGTGATGCTAACTTTGAGTCAGTGCATATGCCCTGCAAATAATGTGCAATAGATTTTTTTAACAGTAATTTTCTTTATTTTACTTCTCATGTATTTCTGTTTGCTGTTGCTGGATGTTGTCAGATGCCGTTTCTTTTCAGAAATGTTACTGGCTTTGTAAATTACTATTTTTTTTCTTTTAAGATTATTATTTGTTTTATTACTTAAGCATTTTCCTTGAATTTTTGTTCCAAATCCCATACTTGTCGATTTTGACATTTATCAGTCATCACAGCAGAGATGACTCTTAATTAGTTTTGCTCATTTAAAATCTGTGTAAGTAAACAGGTTGTGAAAGATAGTTATTTTTTTCTTTTGTGTAGATGTTGCTTGTGTTCACTCTAAACGTTGACACCCTTGAAGTACAAAGTTTTTTTCAATCAGCAGTATAAATCTAAACAGTTCCATCTGCTGGAGATACAGAGACTCTTGCAAATGAGTTCCATCCTATTATTTAGTTCGTGTTTTCACATCCCAGAATGGAAAAACCCAAATGAGACAATAATCAGCTTTTTGAGTTGTTTAAAATAAAATGCTTCACTGGTATTTTCTTACCGTGGATACTAATTCATATTGTATTCTGTTTGGTAGTTTATATGGTAGTGAATTTAAAATACACCGTTATTTGTTTAAAGCCTCTACTAAGTGAGATATTTCAGTAACTCATAGTTTTGTGTTATTTTAACAGTAATTATTGTGGGGTTTTTTTATTATGTATAAGGAAATAACTTTATTGGCTATCAGTTTTTAAAGTAGATTTTGGAATGTCTGCAGTTAATATCAATGATGTGAAAAAAAATATACATCTGCGTTTTATTCTTTTCCTGTTTGTTTTTTTTCCCCCTTTGGTTCTGCTTTGCCTTGGGTTATAAGTTCTGAGGGTCCAGGGTATGTTGTGGCATATTCATTCTGCTCCCTTTCTATAGCCTATTGTTTGTTGTACATAGCTGTGTAATTAGATTTCTTGCCTATTCCATACAGTGGTTGTCGTCATCCGCTAGATACCTTGTTGGTAGCACTGTCGTTTAGATCTATCTTGAAGCTGTGTAATTGTCTTATTTGTATCTTACCTAGGTTTGGAAAAAAACCCTTTTTTGGGCATTTAAGTTATAATTTCTGAAATACGAGACAGAAATAGATTGTGTAGTACTAAATAATTAAAACATATTGACAGTTCATAGAGTTTTCTGTGGCGCTAACAGGAGCATATATTTCCTTTTTCTGTTAGTGCATAACTTCTATGTGTGTCATGGAAACACTAGAATGCTGGATTCGATGCAAAAATGACTAAATGTCTGTTTTATGATTATTAGTATTTTGGGACTCAGCCTCTTCAAACTGGCAGAGCCAAAACGACCATTAAAGCCAAGAAGAAAAGAAAGGAAGAAGGTCACAGCACAGAATTTATCAGATGGAGACATAAAATTATTGGTGAACGTCATTAGAGCTTATGATATTCCAGTGAGAAAACCGGTGATGAGGTATGTTTAAATGCCTGTTTCCAGTCCAGATTCATTTTCTGGTTTCTGCTGTTTTGAGGACAGCTGAAGCAACTAATGTGGAAATTCAGCCATGTGTGTTGTTTTGATCCTCATGATAAAAACATAGATAAATTTATCTTTTTATTAATGATGATAAAGAACTGCTGTTTTGTAGTTTTAGAATCGTAGCATAGTTTGAGTTGGAAGGGACCTTAAAAGGTCACCTAGTCCAACCTCCCCTGCAAAGAGCAACCTCCCCTGCAATTTTGTAGAATAATATGATCATTTATCAGTAACTGCTAAATTCAAGAAATGTTTTACCGAAGACTGTATTAGTCTGCTTGAAGAAAAAACTGTCTGGAAGATAATATGCAGGTTTGACAACATTACAACGCTGGTAATATCAGATGAATTATACCTTAAGCAAGCCTGCTAGTTAGGGCAATTTTAATTCATAATATCAAAAAAAAAACCTATTTAAAAAACCCAGTTCTTCATGGTGGGATACTGTATTTGCCTCCTGAGTGTAGCATGTTGGTCTTCTCCTTCATGAACTGTTTGTTGAAGTTAATGGACTGAGCCTAATTTGGCTCTGACTAATTTTAAAGGTGACCATTACCTTCAGGCACGTTAAGGCTGTGTCATGTAGAGATACTGGAGTTCTGAACACTTTGGGTCAGTTCCAGAAGCAATGTTTTAGTGCAGTGTTCTCACTCTCCCAGAATGAATTTACTTTGCATTTAACTCCAGAATGAATACACCTTGCATTTAACTCCAGAATGAATACACCTTGCATTTAACTCAGAAGTGTTTTCAAGCTGACCAATTACTGTGCATACAGAATTTAGCATCTTCTGCTGGCTTATCTCTTTCCTGTAATAAAGGTTCTGTTGGATTTCTGTAAATAAGTTCATACTGAGAAAAGCAATTAATATTAGGAACATGTTAACAGGAAGGAAAAGATGAAAATTTCAACTCATTATCAGTATTACAAAAATAACTAAAAACCCTGCAAGTCTTCTTGCAATATGCAGTACCGTATTTTGAGCTTCTTTCTCCATGAATAGTTACTCTTTTATAATCTCTACTGTGGTGTTACTACAAAAAAAGTTACGTGGAAACACTAAAAAAATAAACATACTAACATTTATTTTATTTTGCTCATGGATTGCTGATTGTGTAATATTCATATGGGTTTAATTTTGTTGTAGAGGCCTTGCCTGGATACCATGAAGGCTACACTGTTTATGAATTCAGTGGGGATTCATCTCCTTAAACTGAAAAACCTGTAGCTGAAAGAGACTGTATGGGGGAGGCAAAAAAAAGGTCTGGGGTTGATGGGCTCTTCAGAAAAGAGAATCTCCAGGCACAAAGCGCTGTTTTGCAGGGAGGCTTACAAGAGCTATACACTCGCTACACCTTTCTCTCATTCTTTTCATGTTATTTGATCAAATAAATATCTTTCTAAGGTTAAAATCATACCATAAAAATACTGGAAGTATTTCCAAAATTCTGTATGGTTAATACAGAATGTGAGGGATTCATATTTTGTAATGTGCTCTCAGTCTTTTCTTCTTGTTGTTGTCTGCTTTCTCTCATAGCAAACTTCACCAACCATCCAAATCTTCAAGGTCCTTTAATGAGATGTTTGCGGCCTCTCCGTCAGCTCAGAGCCCACTCGATAGCCCAGACTGGGCATTCAACCAGGTATCTCACAAAACTAACATTTTCTTACATGAAGTTGTGAGCATTCCTCTTCTCCACAGATAGTAACGTTTACCATCAAAAAGGTATCTTATTAGTGAGGTTGGCTTGCTCACTCCTTCATCTCCAAAAAGATAGTAAAGCTGCAATGCAAAAGGTTCAGAGAAGGGCAGTAAGGATGTCAGACATACAGGATGGCTACTGTACAGGGAAAAATGGTAGGGCTTTTCAGCTAGAAGGGCAATAACTGCCAGTAGAGTAGGAGGAATATCGTAGAGAGGCACAAAATCGTGACCAGCACAGAGACTGCGGGTAGGGACTGACTGTTTACTGGCTCGTTCAGTACAAGAGTCAAATGAAGCTGGTAGGAGTTAAGTTCAAAACAAACAGAAGGTTGTGATTCTTCATGCAGTGGTTAGTAGGTGCCCAGAAAAGTTGCTTTACATGTATTGTAGAAAAAAGAGGTTTGCATTGAAGCAGGTATTGGACTAGTGTTAGGCAGAGTGACCCATTGGGAGTTGCTAAATAGAAAAATCATTACAGGCTTAGGAAAGTCCTTCATCTGAAAAGAGTTGAAGCCTGGAAGAGTAATAGGACAAAATATCATATATGCCTGCTCTGTTCTTGCTCTTCTGTATGTGTCTGCTGATGGCCATTTTCACAGTCTGAATTTTGGGCTGGGTGCACCTAACCTGAAGCAGCACAGCCATTCTTAGGGCTGATAATGAAACTGCATTTGCTTGCTATTGAGAACAAAATTCAGCATCCTTCCGAATGAAGATGGAAACCCTTCAGTATTTTTTCTTGCTTTTCCTGTGATTTTCCTTTGGAATTACTGCTTCTTGAAAAGTAGAAAAGGTAGCATTTGAACGCTAATGAAATGCTCCATTAAGGCATTTTTAATCGCATTAGGGGTTTGTTGTGTCTAGCTAGGAGTTGCTTATCTATAGCAGGGACCAGTTTCAGGGACAGCCAGGATTGTATCAGTAGGCTTCTTGGATTACAGATAAGAAGATAGAGGTGCACTGTTGTCCACTGGTGTCTGGATCACATGTTCTGTTTCAATTACTTTCTTTGATTAGACAAATAGCCAGTAGCTTTCCCACTCTCAGGTGTGGGTTTCGTGTATATAAATGTATCAAGTATTCTGAATACACATAATCTTTTGGAGATCCTAACGTAAAATATTTTTAAAAGCTTCATAAATGCTTAGAAGCCTGGGAAGTGCAAAATTTAAGGTATGTTAAGGTTTTATCTGGGCTGTAACTGCCTGAATTCCACAAAGCATACATTTATTTTTGGAGATATATGAAAATGTGTATATGTTCTGATTAACTTTTATAGAGATCTGTCTCCTTTGGTTTGATCTCTATTTGTAGGTTTTAGTCCGTCCTTTTGTAGAAGTTTCTTTTCAGCGAACAGTCTGCCGGACAACAACAGCAGAGGGTCCAAACCCCAACTGGAATGAGGAACTTGAGCTTCCATTTAGGTATGGCAAAATGAAATCGAAGTATTTCTGAGTAATAATAATCTAATTTGAGCATTCAAATTTTCCTGTTCTGTCCAAATCATTTTTTTTCCTGTTCTGTTCAAACCACTTATTTTTCTGTTCTGTTCAAATCACTTCTTTGGTTTATTTTATTACCGTTTTCAGAGCTCCTAATGGTGACTACAGCAACCACAGTTTGCAGTCAGTGAAGGATGAAGTTTTCATTAATGTTTTTGATGAAGTACTTCATGATGCTGTAGAGGTGAGTTCATAATTGAAGGACAGTGTACATTACAGACTATTACCAGCTTTTTGAAGTTGCCAGAGTGAGACTTTTCAGTGTAATAGCTTTCACCTTCCTGTGCCTCTTTTGTCTCTATTTTGTCATTCCTTACAGTTTTATATCCAGTGGATGCTGTAAGATTCTTAGAGGGACTAGTCTTTACAGTGTTAATCTTTGTCTGTGCAAATTAGGCTTGTACTATATAATCTACTGCTAGAGTTGAACATGTTTAGGTAATCTATTTTATTGATATTTAATGAAATTGTAGATACTAAAATTGAGAGGCAACATATGAATTGTAATCTGAATTCTATTCTTCTTAAACTGTATAAGGATTTTTACTAAATCCCAGATGAATGATCCCAGTTCCTGTATTCTTTATTAACTAACTTTTTATGCTCTGTCTCATCCTGTTTTACAAGCTGTTTGGTGACAAAAACCATCTTTTGGTTGTATATATTAATTCTTTGAATGAGATAAAAATTGCAAGTGCTATTAACAAAAAATTTTTGTACGCTCTCATTGTTGGCATAAGTCCTTCCCCTGTGAAAGCTTTCCCAGTCAATTCAGCATGCACAAAAATAGCAGCACTCAACATTCTTGAAAACATAACCCAAAAATAAATAATGCACACATTTCACTGAGAACAGGATTCTGTCCTCAAAACTGAATTGGTATTTGATGCAGCAGAAGGAACAAATACAGTCTTGAAACTCAGATGTCACTCTAGCCTTTAGAGATTATTTTTTTAAATAACTTGTAGGCTGATCATACTAGATTTGGAAATCCCTGATAGGCAATACCTGTGAAAACAACGCTACCATTCCACAGGGTTTAGTTAGATTTTCATACAATTTTACCTTCAAAAAGCTTTTTTAAATACTAGTAAAATATTTCATTAGAAGACCGTAGCTTAATTTACTTTGTTTGAGAAGACTCTTGTGGACTCCTTGTCAGATTTTTGAGTTCTCCGCCACGGGTTATAGAGGAGTATAACCCTGAAAAACAAGCAAATTTTATCATGGACCATGACATTCTTGTATTTGTTCAGCACCTGGCATGCTTGAAAGGCATGCAGAATAATCATTGCCATACTTACTAACTGAACCTATATTTGCTATAAATAATTGAAACAATGCAGATTTTTTTATTAATGCTTAAATTGTTGATTGAATTAGAGGAAATTAGGCTGTCTGACAACGTTTTATGTTGGGGAACTTTTTAATAGGATGACCGTGAAAGAGGAAGTGGAATCCACACTCGTGTTGAGAGACACTGGCTGGGTTGTGTTAAGATTCCATTTACTACGATATATTTTCAAGCGAGGGTAAGCATCAATAACTTGGAGTAAGTCTCTTAAAATACAAAATTGGAGAATGGAAAGGGGGTGGTAATATAGTGTCAGATTTAATCACGTCCTCTGTATCTGTTAGCTTATCTTTATGGAACTGTTTGAAAATGTCTCTGAAACCACTGGTTTTTGTCAAATTTGGTGAGTATTTGTCAGTAAGTTCGATGTTTTGAAGGGAGAAGAGATAGACAAACATACTTCTGCAGTGACAATTCAGCCTAGCTTCCTTCAGTAATGACGCTGAAAGGGCAAATTCTTTAGATGGTTTTGTCAGTGGCTTTAGAGATCCCTGGTATTGCACATCTTAGAGAGGTGAACTAGGAATAGGAGTATCACCTAGATAGGTGATAGGATACTTGACTTAACTCCTGTTTTTTTCACATTTTTCATGAATCGCCAAGTTTTTACCGTTGCCTCTCCCAGTGCCTTCTGTCCTCCATCTTTAGAACTTTCCAAAAGAAGCTTTCTTCAGGAGGTATGTCCTGAACAGTTAGTCATGGGAGTGATAGTAAAACATGCAGTTCTTCATAGGGGAGAGGCATTTTTTTTGTCCGGCCACCCATCCTGGACTTAGGTGAAAAATTACTTTCCTTAACCTAGATAGTCGTGTCATATTGTAATCTTGCTGTAGGACTCTTCTTCTGCAGGGCAGTTACTTTCATGTGTAGATCAAGTCATCATATCACAAAAGTCTCGCATTCTTACTTCATGAAGATTCAGTTGCATACCTAATGACGCATTAATTTGCTCTTCTCTGCATATATGCAGCACTTCTGAGAACCATAAGGGCTTTAAGACATACTGTGAGCCTCCTGGATTCTTTGAGTGGAGAATAAGTCTGTAAGGGTCTCATTTAATTTAAGTACAGTGCTTAGAGTACAAAGTGGTTTTCTTGGTCTCTCTGTTGACAAGGCATAAGAGAACATAATTTTCATGGGATTTAAGAAATCATGGGATTCTTTTCATCGTGGAGACATTTTGGACCGTGTATGTCTAACCAGTGCTAGTCCACTTGCTTCTGCTAGATCATTAATAATATGCTATCTTCAATTTGGGAGGTTAATCAATGAATTTAGGTGTTTGAGGGTTGTGGTGCCTTATAGAATGAAGCTTTCATTGACTTCAGAGAAGGTGTAAGTATTAAGAAGGTCCAGCCTTCTTTTCATGAGTCTTTAGCCATCCTGTGCAGACAATGTGACCACCATTGTTGTAGGTCAACAAACAAGAAAAAACACGATCTTTTACTCTTTTGGGGAAAGTGTTGCACACTGAAAGCGTGAAATTCACCTGAGAAGTGTGCCTGCTTACAGTCGTCAGAGACTTAATGGGCACACCTGGACATTTTAACGGACTCTTTACCAATATGTAGTGAAGGACACAGCCTATAGTCTGTCTTTGAGGATTACTAATACTGATGCCAACCTCTGTTCTTCGTACTTCTTGTTGGTGCATCAGTCTGTCTGTTGTAGAACCAGAGCAGCTCCAGGATCCCTGTCAGATGCGCTCCCGACTCTCTTTGAGGTGTTGCAGTTTATGATTCCCTAACTGCAGTGGGAGTGTCTGCATAGATCTTCCCAGCATTAGAGATTCTTCTCATTTGAACTGGATTTCTTACTGAATGTGAAAAAGTCTGATCATTCCAGCAATCATATCATGGTGCATCTCGCAATTCAATTTCAGCAGCAAGTTAAGCATTTCTTCATCCCATTCCACTATACTGCAGCAGAAATTCTGAGCGATTTTAGAATTTTCTCCCTACAAAACTTAATTTTGTTCTTAAATGTTTGATGGGCCAGCCCGGTGAGTCATCTGTTCGTCTTCCACATCCACTAAAGTTGTCCTTCCTGATGGCAGTCACCTGAGTTCTGCCCAAATAAGGAGATTAATCTCGCTTTTCTCTTAAAGCTATGTACTTCCACTGTTGAGACTTGCCCGAGCAAGTGTGGGGCATGTCATCTCCTGTCTGACGTGACCTTTCAGAAAGACCTGAAAGGTCTTTGTTTTGTGGTGGCAGAGGGAGGTGCAAAGGGCTGGTGAGCCTGTCAGAGCGCTCTTCCACGGGGAAGTGGGCAGAACGGGCCCAGTTCCAGTTGCACGCAAGAAGCAGCAGCAGCTTCTGTGTGGAAGGTGTCCATCTGTGAGACGCCGAAACATCATTGCCACGTCACTCAAACGTATGCAAAGGCCTGTTGGTGTTATGCTGCCTTCAGAAAGGTAGTCCTGCAACCTGTATTTTGCCATTTTGTCATTTTCCCAGGTAAATAGTGCCATGTGGAGATTGCTGTTTGAAATAAAAACAGCAAAAAGCTCTCACTCTTTGTTTCTCTAAGAACTAGTGTGTATGATTTCGATTCATTAAGTATTAGTGTCCATACTATGCACAAGGCTGAAATGCAGTTGTAATTAATACAGTTAACAATGAGATGTCTCATGTTTTTCCCACAGTTAATCAGTATATATGTCATGTGCTCTGATTCTACTGTTTTGTAATTGAGAGTAATAAATCAAAGGAATAAAATATTTGAATACAAGTAGCAAATGTATTTTAGAAGGAAGTTTTGCCTTTTTGCTTCTGATGAGAAGTATTTCTCTGTGCATGTTGTAGATTGATGGTACATTTAAGGTGGATATTCCTCCAGTCCTCCTTGGCTACAGCAAAGAAAAGAACGTGGGAATTGAGAGAGGTTATGATTCCGTGCGAAATCTGAGTGAGGGCTCGTATATAACGCTGTTTATTACCATTGAACCACAGCTCATTCCTGGCGAGTCCATTAGAGAAAAGGTAATGAATCAGTAATTCATCATATTCTTGCTTTTTGTTTCCAGTGGTGCAGTTCTTGAGGTGCATATAAATAGGTACCCTTAGTGTACCAAAGGACATGAACACGAGTAGAGAAAGACATTAATACAAATTCCGAGTGTTCTACTTCAAATTTTTTAGCTCAGTTCAATTTAATTGGATGCACCGTTAAGTTAGATGGACACTTAATCCATGAGAAATAACTTTCACCAGCTATCTAGTTCCAATGTTAATAGAAAAGAAATTTGCATTCATTATCTGTGAGCATATAATTTTCCCATTTACTTTTGTAAACAATAAAGTATTCATGGGAGTATTTGTGAACAGCGGATGAAAAGGAGGTGGCAGGTGCAAACATAGTATTTTCTTGCTTCTGTGTTTATACTCTTTAAATACAGCATTTATTATTTATGGCTTCATGCATGCCTCCAGATCTTGAAGATAATTATTTCTAAACAGCAGCTGTTATTTTTTTGAGACATTTTACTATACCAGAAGTGCCTTACACTACCAACAACAATATGTAGTTAAAAGGCACACACCACTCGCTATTTTATGTAACATTATGCACTGATTTTGAGATTCATTCAGCAAGGATGTATGTTTTTCATGCACAAACAGCAGCAGTTCATTCTGTTCCAGTTCAGTGCTACATTGGTCATTTATTAGAGACAAACGGGAACGAGAGAGAAAGGTCTATCGTTATGTAATTTCTTTTTCAGAATAAATATAAAATTGTATGATGCATTCAAAAAACCCTTTTTCCTGTTAAATTATAGCCTTGGAAACTATCCAGTCCTGTGTTTTCTTGCTCTCATGGAATACCGTGGGAATCGGTACAATTTAGTACTGTTGAAAATAAAGAAAATTAATAAAGTGCATTCATGGATGCCTTTTAAGGTTAATTACTTTGAGTGATAAGATTATTACTAGGACTCGAAACCATAAATATAAACTTAACAGGTTTGAAGAACCTTTAATAAATGAGACCTTATTCAAGAGTCTCAGTCTTAATCTTCACATACAGTAATTTCTGGGGAAAAAAGGTACTGAATTTGTAAGGAAACAGATCTCTGTTTACAGAAAGACCTCTCTCCAGTACTGTTTCAAAAGAAAAATCATAGAAATTCAAATAAGGGGTGAGGTTACTGTAAAATATTACAGACTGTATGTTGCAAATCTTGACCTCTTTCAGTAAGGAGCAAATGCTTCAGAATTTCTTGCGTAGATGCAATTTGATGTGTCGTTACCAAAAGGTTATGTATGGTATCACTGCTTAGTAAAATGGTGCAGTTTGGCAGCTATATTTGGAATTGATTTGAGCACTCCAGATGGAAAAACCCAGCATGTTTTATTCAACTCGAAGATCTTTCTGACCTAAGTTCTCTTTCATTTCAAATATGATGGTAGGAGCTAACTGCCCCGTGCTAAACCTCAGACATAAAGACCTAGGAAGAGACTGAAGTACCTTCTGTTCTGAAGATGCAGCGAAGACTCATGGCACACTAAATCACAAAACAGGAAATGGGTCCTGTTCTAAATAGCAAGAAATACTACATGCCAAAGCTGCTCCTCACAAGGAGCCACACCGAGAAGACAAGGGGGGATGGGCACAAGTTGCACCAGGAGAGGTTTTATCTCAATATAAGAGAGAAGTTCTTTAGAGTGAGAACAAGCGTTCACTTGAACAGCCTCCCCAGGGACATGGTAGAGTCCCCATCGCTGTAGGTTTTCAAGATGAGATTGGACAGGGTGCTAGATAATCCCACAAATGGTTGGATTTTTAGGGTCCTTTCCAACCTGGGCTGTTCCATGATTCTGTCAAAGCTAAACTGTACCGAAAAGTGCATTGTCACTGAAGCGCATCGAAAGTAAAACCAGGAGTAAGGAAAATCTTACTGAGGTAAGAAAACTACTGGTACAGAAGATCTGTTTTCTAAAATTTGAAGAACAGTTTAAAAAAGGGTTGTGATTAATAAATCAGTTGAAGTTTTGCCAGATTTTGTTCACTCTTTGCATTAGAGATTTCTCTAAATCTTATAAAAATTTTATTTAGCAGCAGATGATTTGTTTACTTTGAATACTAAGCCAAACCAAATTATTTCTTTAGCAAACATTGTACAGGATTTTCAAATAATCAATTTTTTTCCAAGCAATACAAATAGAAGACAATAAAAAATATCATTTCATGTTGGAGGAAAACTAAGTAAAGCAGGAGCAAATTCATTAAGAGAATGTTCTATTTTTACGTGGTGTGTATCTAATGAAATCTGTACATAAAAATATTACTGAAGTGACAAGTGCATGTGTTCTAACCGTGACTGAAGAAGTTAAATTCTGTGCTGCAACTCCCCAAATGTAACACAAATACTTACTATAGAAAGTGTTTGGCATAAAATGACAAAAACTATCTAAATGTTTTTGCTGTCCTTTGTCCCTATTCCTAGCCATTCCTTCTGTAGTTAAGTTGTTTGAAGTACTTGCGTACTGTTTTAGGATGCTAAGCTTAATTTTAGTTTTAATTTTGCAATATCTTTTTTTGTTCCTTTACCTATTTTTCGTCTCTTTCTGCTGTCCTTCCTGAATCTCTATATAGATGAATGAAATGCTTAAGAAGGTACAATATTAACATATTAAATCAGTTGAGAGATCCTTGTTGTTCCTTGTTTAAGATTTACCTTGGTTTTGTGCCATTCAGCGATCTTTTTGCACCTTGTGTCACTTGGCTCTGACATAGTAGTTGTTTACTTGTCAGTAATATTTGCAGTGAATTACTATGTTTACATTTACAAAGTGCTGGAGACTGCATATTTCGGCTTTTAATTATGGTTGAGAAGAATCAGCACTGTGTGCCTTCTCTGCTGACTTGGAGGTCTAGCTGCAGGGCCCTGCCCAGCTGTTCCACCTCTGGTTGGTTCGAGAAGAAGGGTAGCAAATAACAAAAAGTGGTTTATTTTGAACAAAAATATTATGAAGAGTGAGCTTTAATTCTCAGCACTGCTAGAAATATACAAAGGATTCTAAGTCGATGGAAAAAACCTATTTTGACTGGTGCTAAGACCTTTAAAAGATTATATCTTAGGTGGATATGAGCAAATAATTGTCATTATTATATAATTAATACGTGCTTTTGAGTCATAGATTTGCTTCTGGAAAATCTCATCTAAAAGCTTTAAAATTTTAGACAAGTCTGAATGATAAGGATTTATCTAAACATTTTTTTGATCTTCTCTGCAAATATTTTGGTGTTGCGTAGCGTTATTGCAGGATTATTTATAGAAAAATTACTGGGATTTTGTGCATAACCTCAATTGTGTTTTTAATGGAGTGCGATGTGAGTAGCGTGTAGGATTAGTACCTAACCATAATTGTTTACCTTTGAAGTAATACGTGGTGTTACATACTCATCCCTGCAGTTCTACTTGGCCATAACTTCCACTACCTCTTAAGTGCTTTAATAAAGCCAGCTATAGGTACAGGTCATTATGTCTATTCATAAGTAAATGCAAATTGCCTGATTTTTCCATTACTTTGACACTTCTTATATGTCTGTGAACCAAAGTATAAACAAGGATAGTTCAAAATGCTGTTAGGAAAGAATTTTACACTCCTTTTATGCTCCTGTAAATGGTGAAATAAGGCCAAACATAGTAAAGACTTAAGCCCAAATTATAAATAAAACTATTTTTATATAAGTTCTACTCTCTTTTGAAGTTTGATAGCCAAGAAGATGAGAAGTTGCTCCAGGCAGCAGAAAAGTATGAAGCTGAATGTACATCAAAGTTTCCAAGCCGTCAGTGCCTGACAACTGTAATTGACCTCAATGGGAAAACAGTTTTTATTACCAGATATATCAAACCTCTGAATCCACCACAGGAGCTTCTTGACGCCGTCCCAAATAGTTCTCCTGCAGCAGCAGTGAGTACTTAGGAAAGACAGTGGAGTTTCTGGGATGTAGGTTTCAGAATGCATCTCTGTTTGCGTGTGCACATATGCACTTAACATTTTTATACGTTTGCTGTAAAGCATTTACGCTTTTTGTAAAAGAAAAACTTGAGATACAAATAAAGTAGTGTGTGATACACAGCAAGTCTATCCATAATGATGCTGGAAAAGGTTATTTGTCTTCTCTGGAAAAAAAATAGGTATGTTAATGAATATTGTCCTTTAAAAGACAAAAGATTTATGGCAAACCTTACTGGGAGTAAATCGTATTGGTCTTTGATACACGTTCAAAAATGAGCTAGCTGCTACTGTAATGAAGTTTAGTCAGTGTTTTGCCATTGATATCTATGGAAACAGCACTACACGTCTGATATAATACTACTGTTGTTATGTATCCGTGTGGTGAATTGAAGGGGTGACTTGCTCTGTGTTGTTTTCTTGCAGGAACTGGTGGCTCGATATGTTGCTTTGATTCCTTTTTTGCCAGATAGTGTGTCATTTGCTGGAATTTGTGATTTATGGAGTACATCAGACGTAAGTAATGCATTAAACAGAAGCTCTTTATCCCTTGAATGTGATGTGACATCCTAGCAGCCTTTGCTTTTAGAGGGAGATCGTACTAGATGAGCTCTTGAGGTCCCTTCAGACCTAAATTATTCTGTGATTCTGTTATTGTGAGGACTATTTTTCTTTGTAAGCCATTTATTTCAAAGACTGAGGAACAAAGCTTGAGAAAAGTTGCTCATCCTGATATGAGCCAAAATTTTTCTTTGGTAGGTTGCACTTGATTGACCCCAAGACTGCTTAGGGCTCTAAGCTTTTCCTGGTTTTATCAGTTATAAAACAATCCAAAGTGGATACTCATGCAGAAGTGAAAAGATGCTGACTGATGAAGACTTTAAAACTAGACTTAAAATTCATCGCTGTAGTTCCAAGGAACTACAGAAAAAACATTGCATGTAATGACAGCAATAACGGGAGATTTAGGTTCTTTGTCACATACAAATAAATCCCGGCATCTATAGAATAACAGCAGACATTAAGTTAATCATAGATGATGTTTTTACCATCTCAGAACTTTTCTGAAAAACTCAGAATAACTCAAAGACAAAAGACTCTGGTTCTTGTGATAAAATCTCAGATCTGCGTCATGGATTTTCACAGCATTCACTCTTCATCCAGCATGTTGAAACAGAGCCCAATAAACAATAAAGCTCAGTTGCAAAGATCTGAGAGAACTCTTTTGCTTCAGAAGTGTTAAGAAATCTTATTAAATTTTGTAAGTTGAAAACACAGTTGATAACTGCATAGAAAGACTGGGTTTTTTTTGTATCTCAATTAGCAATTTCTTTATCTTCTGGCGGGAGATGAGGAAGAACACGCCGTGCTCTTGTGTAATTATTTTCTTGGTATGGGGAAAAAAGCCTGGCTTATCATTGGAAATGCTATTCCTGAGGTACGAGGATTTTTTTCATTTGGTCTGAATATTAACTTGTATTCCCTGAAGTCTTTGGTTCCCACCAAGACACAGAATTGTTTCTTGCGCGTTTTCTGGCATGTTTTTTTCAGGAAGTTTTCTAAACCTTGGTGCTGCTGGAACTGATTCTTTCCAGTGAGGAGGGGAAAAAAAAAGTGGAAAGTGTATCTTAGTATGAATGTTGTTTGTGTTTTTCCCTGGACCCATGCTTCCATGGTTGGTCTGGTAGGAGCTGTCATCCTTATGGTACAACACCAAGCATCTGTAAACCTTGATTGGCCTTGAGCTTGTAGAAATGGTGTGTCCCGGACAAGGTAACAGCAACAGTCTGTTCAAAGCGTCTCTGAGTCGTGAACAGGCAGCCTGTGACACAGTTGGGGTGGGACTGGGTGAAGGTTGAGGGATGGCAGGAGAGGGCTAGAGGCTTGCCAGGGCTTCTTACTGGTACGTACCCGTCTCTTGATCCTCTCTCCAGCGAGAGTAAGGACAGATCTGTTCTGGCTTGACCAGTCGGTCTTATCCGCCCTGGGCAGTAAGGCAGGTTAGGCGCTCTGCTTTGCCCTGGGCTGCTGGGGCAGCAGTCTGCCTCAGGCTGGCCAAGAACTAAAACATCTAGATTCCCTTGCCCACTAGGAGATGCATTTGTTCCCAGAAACCGCTCGAATTTCCAAGTAACCCCTACTGCGCTTTCCAGAGAGATGGGAAGACTGCGTATAAAGCAGATTTCCACTATTAGTATGTCAAATTACTAAGCACCTGAAAGTTTTGGCAAACGGAATTTTGGTAAGAATCCCTGTCAAGACTAGTTTCTTCAGCACATTCTCAGATACTGCACAGCAGAAACAGGTACTCGGGTACATTCATAGAATCATAGAATGTGAGGGGTTGGAAGGGATCTCTGGAGATCATCTGGTCCAACCCCTCTGCCAGAGCAGGTCCACCTACAGCAGGTTGCACAGGATGGCGTCCGAGTGAGTTTCGAATGTCTCCAGAGGCGGACACTCCACCATCTCTCAGGGCAGCCTCTTCCAGTGCCCTGCCACCCTCAGAGTAAAGAAGTTCATCCTCATGTTCAGATGGAACTTCCTATATTCCTTCCACTCCAAATGTGATGGAGAGGGTAATCTTTAATAGAGCGTTCAGTTTATGCGTGCTGTAAGGAGGGGGATTATTCCAGGTATTTCAAGGTACTTGGAAATCATAGGACATAATAAGAAAACAGAAGACCAGTATAGGGATTCCCGATAGAGACTATAAAAAGATAGCTGGGAAGTGCCTTTATGAAGGAAGGCTGATGGATGAGACACAAAGTATGCTGCCTAAGCAGCAGCCCTTCGGTTCGGAGACTGCCGTGCATGAGAGTTGTGGCAGTAGCCAAGTAGGACGTGCTGATATTGAAGTGGTGTACATGAAATATTAGTGCATGTAGAATTTCACATCCGTTGTTAGATGAACTAAGATGACTTTCAGAATCTTTATTTTAAGAATGGCTTGAGGCTGTGCATGTCTGACATTTATGTGACACCTAAAAGAGACAACGCTTATTATTATGTAAGTGGTAGGTGGTTGAATTGTCATGAACCCGTAAATTCTTCCCACCAGTTTGCCCCAAAAAGTACGATTTACCTCAATAGTAAAAATTTAATATTCCAAACAATACAAACCATACTGTCTTTATAGCCAGGTTTAAAACATCTTTCTCACATTTCTTTCTTCCTAGGGACCAACTGCATATGTATTAACTTTAGAACAAAGTCAATACGTAATTTGGAATCCCAGTACTGGATGTTTTTATGGACAATATGATACTTTCTGCCCCTTACAAAATGTGTACTGTCTGATCAGCTGTGATAATGTGAGTGTACCCAGTCTTGTCACGTTTCTATATACATAAGAGCTGATAACCTGATATTTTTCTTGACTTTATGCACCATTTGTTCATCAGTGTACCTGTATTTATGCTGTCATGTTGTTAGTGATTTTATTCAATCTTAAGAGGTTTTTCAGCTATTTTAAATACTTGAAATAAGAAAGCTGGGTTTTTTTTGAATCAGCATTTAGGTGGATCATGACATCCATTCGTATCATTTTCATTATTTGGTTTTACTTACGTGTTTCCCCAACTTGGATGGCCTAAGTGTACCACTGCTTAGCTGAGGAGTAGTAATTCAGCAAAGCAAAGAGTTTGCAGGTGAAATGTAACTGAAAAAAGAAAGTAAAGCATAGCAGAAGGTGGCACTTGAGTTGCACAGATAACGGCGGGCACAGCCCTGAATGGTCCAATGCTCAAAACACAGAGCTGGCACTACATGGCACAAGAAATGTTTCTATTTTCTGCCTGCCATCAAGTCCGCCTGTTTATTTGCTATAAAATGCAAGCAATACTAGTGCCTGTTCGCAATATATTATTTATTGTGTTGCTGGAAACCCTCTGAGAGTGAGTGGTGGAGAAGAGGAGAGAGAAGAAATCATGAGCTGCGCAGCTTGGGGCAGGTGAACCAAACGCCCCAGGACGGGGCAGAGCTGCACAGTGGAGGGGGTGTGGAAAAGGACATACTGGAGAACACAGAGATTCAGCAGGAGGAGTTGCCGCCCGGAGTCCATACTCGGAAGCACAAGCCATGACAGACCAGAACCACCCCTTGTGATGACAGAATGCAGGTGTTGCACATCCGCTGGGACTACACAAATTTACCTTGTTCCATATGAATTCATACGAATAATTGCTATAGGAGGTCAAGATTATGTAGTATTTTATTGCCATGTAAGTGGAATGTGTTCCATAGCTGTGTTTAAACTTCCAGCATATAATCAAACCTGCTTTCTTGTAGATCTGGTTTAATATGCAAGAATATGATTCCCCAGTAAGGATAAATTTTGATATCAGCAAACCAAAACTTTGGAAGTCGTTCTTTTCAAGAAGCTTGCCCTACCCTGGTCTCTGCAGTGTTCAGGTATTAACGTATCTTAAATAAAAGCCACTAGTTAATGTTTTTAGTATGTCTCTACTAAATAATAGATTATTTTAGCATAGTTGTGAACTCATGCAAGTACCATCAAGGCATTAACTCCTGAAGTTACATTACTGTATAGTGAGAGAGACTGCACTTTAATTATTAAAACTTTTTATTTATTGCTAGCCTGAAGAATTAGTTTATCAGCGTTCGGACAAGGCTGCTGCAGTGGAACTACAGGGCAGGTAATTCTACCTCAAAACACTGTCACTGAAGAGCACTAGAGGTGGAGCATATTCATACCTAGATCCTAAAATCCTGCTGTGAATGCTGGGAATTGAGAACAGCCTAACAAAACAAACCCACAAACCACCAAACGCACACCAAAAAAAACCCCAAAATCAAACCAAAAAACTCCTCAGAAGCTGTAGTTCATAGGGCTTTTCTTAATTTTCTCCTGCTAATAGAGATTGCCAGAAAGAACAAATCTCTCAAGCATTGCTGTACAGTTTCCTAAGAAGCAAAATGCAGTAGCGGGATGAGAGGAGAGGCTGTAGCCTGAAAAGGGCTGTAAGCCCCTGCCCTCCCCTTCTGTCACTGAATGTGCAGCCACCATAGGGGTATGGGGGCATTGCTTTTCTCTGCTTTTAGGTAGTGGTGAATTTAACTGAGTTCATTTTTGTTCCCCATAACCGTTACTAAGTGTGTCAAGGGAGATCAGTTTGGGTGTCCAGTAAATACTAGAATTGTAATAACAGGTACATTTTATTGCAGGATTGAAAAAATATTAAAAGATAAGATTATGGAATGGAGACCAAGGCATCTAACTCGTTGGAACAGATACTGCACTTCTACCCTGCGTAACTTTCTACCCCTGCTGGAACAAAACCAAGGCAGAGACGTAGAAGATGACCATCAGGCAGAACTGCAAAAACAGCTGGGAGATTACAGGGTAGGGTTGCCAACATATATGGCTTGCACATGGAAGTAGGAATCTGAAGTCTGTAGGATTTCGTATCACTGCTCTGTGGTATAAGAAGGGGATGTCCTGTGCTATTTATTTCTTCTTCTACCAAAAGTCGTAAGAGCCAAACCATACCAAAGCTAAACTAATGTAATATTTACAGAGTGAGGATCTATTTTATGTCCTATCTAGATGTTGGAAATAAAAACTTTCTGTTCCATGCAAAGGTAAGGATAGAAATTGGCTGCACCGTTCTTGTATTATTGCTGTACTACAACAGTCGCTGCTGTCTCAAGCAGGGGATGTGCAAGGACTGTTGGTGCATTAGTCTGGTCAGTAAGAACCTGGCAGGAGTTGTTTGCCACCTCAAATCCTCAACCAGTGCAGACAGGAGAACACAATGAATTAAAACCAGTTAAAAGGCGGAAATGCAACAAAGTTATGCTGTAGGTGTTCAATAACAGAACTTTATTCTAGTCTTTGAACTTAGCCCAAACTAAAAGAGGAACAATGTCAACGCCTGCCTGCAGTATATGAAAGGGAAGGTGGTATTAAAATACAAAATGGTCTTTTTTATTGCATCTCCTCAGGCCAGCAATGGAAAAGACAAATTTACACGCACAGTAAAACAGATTTTTAAAACTATGTACATATTCAGATGCCTTTACCTTTTCTTCTTACCTTATGTGTTTTTTCCCCTCTCTCTTTCTCCTAGGTCTCTGGATTTCCTATTCATATGCCATTTTCTGAAGTCAGACCTTTAATAGAAGCTGTGCACAGCACAGGAGTTCATACCATTGATGTTTCCAACATTGAATTTGCTCTAGCTGTGTATGTTCATGCTTATCCCCAAAATGTTCTCTCTGTATGGATTTATGTTGCTTCACTTGTTCGAAATAGGTAGTATGGGCCAGTTGGAATACCTCAAGAAATTTGCTTATGGAGGGGTAAATGTAACAAATTTCTCACACTGCCAATTTGAGCTGTCCCACAAATTTCAAAAACAGAGTGAGAAACTGATTTTTAGCAGCTGCAAACAAGTAAGCTTTATTCATCCTACAGCCACCAAAGATACTACTTATTACTGGTAGAGACTGACTGCTTAAAACACCAGTACTAATAGGTGATTTTTATGCAGTATTTTATAACTCCCCGTGGGACATCACACTCTTAAAAGCATTACACATGCCCCCACAAAGTGACAGTGCAGTGAAGTGGTAGAGCCTGGCCACCTTATTTCAGGTGAAACTTGTTTCCTGGAGTCATGCCTTGAAGACTAGGTTTTTAGCTAGTCAGTTTATTTTACTTACAGACCTTCCTCTTTAAAGACAATGACATTCAGTTACAATACAAATAGTTACAGTTTTCCAGTACCTGAGTTCCAGAATGAAGACTGGGACTGAATGAAGACCCGTGAATAAATTTTCATGCACCAAGAAGCCATCAATGAAGGCCATACATCAACTTTTTAAGAGGCTGCTGCTTCTTCTACTTTGTACTTACTGTCTGTATAATGCCAGCACCATTTAGAGGTGCAAGACAACATTTTCTTTAACATTAAAGATAAAATAAATTAATAAATACTCATACCAAAATCAAAGCAGAAACTCCCTCATTTCATACAGGAGTTTGATTAAATTACTTTGGAGCATGAAATCCTTATCTGCAAGTTACACTAGTAAAACATTATCAAAATAGTTTACTAAAAATCAAATTTGCTTATCAGTATGTAAGTAGTGGTGCTAACTGTTAATGCTGATATAAATATATAATAACCTTTTCCTGCAGTTACCTTACTAATAAAAGTCTTCCATGTAAAAGTGATGGTGGGTTGAGCTTAGGATGTTCATCAGAACACGCGGAAGTTAAGATTGTTCTTGAGCTTAATTCCAAACTAGACTCAGTCCATTTACTAAAGACCAGGCACAAAACCTTTGGTTTAGAGCCTCTGGTGCCCCAAGTTCCCTCTATAAGCCTCCAGCAGAAGGGAGTAGCAATGTCGTCATCACGTCATGCTTTGCTGAATGCCACTGATGGCATCTCCCAGGTTTAGTCCAGCTCCCCTTCAGAGAAGGGTGAAGAAGAAACATGGTGTAAGTAACTGAACACTTTTCTGCAGGCAGTTTAGCCCTCACCTGCATCTCTACCAGTCTGCACAGAAAACACCACCTAGCAGCGAGGAGACGGACCTCCAGCTGCACCTTCCCAGCCTTAGAAACAAGTTCTGGAACAAGGACAGGGACAAGAAAGCCCACCACACCCCTTGCTACTCTCATCTCACCGCAGTCAGCATGGCACAAATGGCCACATAACTACTGTAACCTTTGGGCACCAAAGTAAATTTAATGCAGCTTACTCGAAGCAGCAGTTGACAGAATAACTGTGTGCTTTTATACCTCTTCTGTGGGCTTCAAACTATGCACTGCACATTCTGCCTCTAGCTGTGTTCAGCTGTTAACCACAAACTGCCAACCCTGCACCAACTTGTATTTTTCTTCCCTTACTACTCTTCAGTATTAGTAGGAGCAAGACGGTATCGAAACTTGCAGGTTATTGTCATCTCCAGCTATGCCTGCAGTCTCCTGCAAGCTGACTTCCCAGACACCAAGAAGCCCCAAAGCTACATATGCCACCATGATCACTGTCCTAAATAACTACCACTGAGAAGAATTTATCCAATTAATAAATTGGATATTTATCCAATTAGTAAAACAGGTAAAAGTTGCTAGTTTGACATACTGTCAAGTCTTCAAAGTTAGGCAGGATGGGGGGGGAAAAAACCCCAACTCGTCTGCCTCCTACAAAGGCTGCCACCTACCCCTGCTCTGCCCCATAGAAAAACAAGCTGCAGCTCTGCCGGTCACACGAGCAGGCGGCCATTGGAGTTTGCAACTTGATGTGGGCTACAACACTGGCTCCCTCCTGCGGCAGGCTCTTTCCGGTGCCGCCCCACACGCTCTCACGTACGTTCCTCATCTCTTCCTAGTGCAGGTTTCACTCAGCCCAACAGCGAGTTCTCTTCCTCCCTGCTCGTCTCCTCCTGTGCGGTGAGGGGTCTTTTTAAAAATCAAAGCAATGGGGAAAACCTATTGTTGTCTTCCACAGGTTTCATATGAGTGAAGACCAACATCCCTTGAAGTCGTTTAAAAAAAAAAAAAAAACCACAAAACAAACAAACCCACCACCAAACAAAACCGCAAAAAAGCAAGCACCTTTAAGGCAGTCATAAGAAGAAAAACAGCACCGCAAAACCCCCCTGCACACTTCAAGGTTCACAGCTCTGCAACCACCACAACACCCACCCACCCACCCGATCTCTGCGGCCTACCGGTATGGTCCTTCGGATATTGCACCTTAAAAGCAGAAATACTCAACTGCTACATAAATCTTTGATTGGTGAGAATGTTTTATTTGAGTATGTCTTTCAAGCCCAAATACAAAACCAAATGCAAAAGGAAGGTGGGAATTTCCCTAATTTTGCAATATAAAGAACAACTTCAGGATGAGAGGAAAGGGGAGAAACAAGGCTCCTAAAGATGTGTAATTGTTACCCAAATGCAAACAATACATTTCAAATTTTCTGCAGAGCTTTATATTGTACTTATGGATTCAAAATAAAAAAAACCATTCACTTAACACAAAATAATCCAGTAAAGTATATTTAAGTGCCAAACTTGGAAGAAAGTGGCATTAAAAAAAAAAATCTGAATGATTTCCCATTTTCCCCAAATTAAGTAAAACAAAACCCAACACCCTTCAAACCAAATGAGACTTTGTGAGATTGTTACAACACTGTACAGTACACTCATAATTAAGATTTTGAAGTTGTGGGCAGGGTCAGGCTAGTAGAACAGATCTCACTCCAAGGACTGTTAACACAAGATGCGAACTGTAAGTAAAGTGCATGAAAGGAAGCCTGCTCAGCTAAATGAAGTAGACTGAAAGATCAGAAGTCAGCGGTCATTCGCCAGAGCGGCAGCAGGCCCGAAAACCACACTGCAAATTCTGGCATCCACTGGCGGTTTCAGCATGAGGACCTGCACAAAAACAGAACAAATGTGAAAAGAAGAAAAGGCCATTTGTTTAGATTCAGAGTTCTCATACCCTGGTAATTCAGAATAATGTCTCTTTTTTAGAAAAAAATAAAATAAAAGCTAAACTTCACTCAGCACTGTGAAGTCTGAAACACTGCCAGTACTACCGTAGTAGAAAACCTCAATTGGAAGTTATTTTTCACGAGATTTTTGTTCCGATAGCTTAGTCCCATGAAGATAAGGCATTCAAAGCGACAGAGATGTACAATGAGCAACACTAAATGCAGTTTAAGCAAGCTCTCACAGCTAGTGTTCAGAATTGAGGTATATTTTCACAATGCATATTTAACTCCCATTTTTCAAATTCAGATGATGACTTCATGGTATTACCAAAGAAACCATGACCTCTCCAAAACTGTTTCTACTATAATGAAAACAGTTTTTTAGTCTGGAATTCTCCATGGACACTTCATGGTTGGCTGGACCTTGTGTACTTGTGACTGGAAATTCAAGAACTAAAGAGAAAATCACCTTTAGTATCACTGCAGTTACCAGAAGCCGTAAGGCTAAACATTACCCATTCAAAAAGAAAGAAAAAGTTGCGAGCACAAACAGCATAAACTAACACTGTAATTCCACCCACCGCCACTTACCTTTGCTTACTGTTATCCCTTTAATTTGAAATGTTAAAGTGATCATGAGATAAGAAACTATTAAAATTATTACTACAGGAGTTTCTTTCCTGCAGCCATATGCCTGCTTTAGACACACAAGCATTTACATTCAGGTTGGCTTAACTCTGGCACGCCACATAACTCAGCAACCCACTTCCAGTTTAACTAAAACAAGCTGGTAAAGACCTAACCAGGACAACCCAAATTTCCCCCCTTTGAGTTTGAGACAAATCAAAGAACATTTAAAGTTTTTTAATTCATTTAGAAAAGACTAGCAAAATCATGTCATGAACTAGGGCACTGTCTGGCTTGGGTTTTGTTTTGGTTTTTTTCGCCCCTTGAACAGTAAAAGTCATAATTCAATCAATTTCCAAGAACCTGGTGTCTGGAAATCAGCTTTCTGCTTCGTGCCACACACGGATGAGCAACATTCTACAAAGTAATCAAGTTAACATGCATGAGACCGAATAAAACAAACCTGAAGCTATAACGAAGAACAGTATGCAAAACAGGAAACTTTTCATTTGTCAATAAACTCTTTTTCAAATCTTTTTATTCACCTGAACTAAATTTTGATCCTCCAAGTCACTTACGAGCTAGAGTCTGAAAGCTTCTTCGTAAGTCCTTTAAAAAGGAGACTCGGTGCTTCTGAATAGCTGGTTTAGCAGAGCATGTTCTGTGCAGCAGCATTTTCCAGGTCGCAGCTGACCCTCCTCATCATTGCCACCGCTAAGCAGCACAGCAGTAATTCTGAAGCAACTGTCACATTTCTAGCAAAATGCTTCTTGACAAAGCCTACAGAACCACAACATCCCAAGGAAGGGAATACTCAGCATACTTTAATACTGTTTTCCGTAGTTTTCTTGCTCGTTTTAAGAATGTTCTCCCTCATGCTCATAACGGGAACGTAAAAGCTGCCCCTTTCAGGTCTGACCGATGGCCCATCTAACCCTACCTTCGCCCCTGGCAACAGCAAGCCTTCTCCAGGGAGACGATATAAGCCTACTGTGCACACCTTTAACATCCTCCCAGCATCCCTAACTCTTGTTGTAGGGATGTTAAAGTCCATTCCCTTTAGTATTTGCGTACAGCTCCGTTGCGCATGCATTTGTGTAACCTCTTCTTAAACCTGCTGATACTGCTTCCACAATTCCCCACAGTTCCAGAAGTTGACTACATTGTGCGTCTGCTTCAAACCACCTACCCACTTCACCTACTGCTGCCCAGCTCTAACACTGCAGAGCTTGGAGTTACTGCTGAACAGTCACCTCATCTACTGCCTTCCCAGTTCCGGGAAGTCATCCCGCTTCCTGCCTTCTCATTACCATAGTGAAACATCCCAGCTTTTTGAGTGTCTCCTTTGCCAAGGCAGCTGCTCAGTTCCTTAAACTCTTTTTAGTAGACCTCTTCTGTATCTTCTGTAACTCCATGACATACACTCCTCAAGATGGGGAGACCAAAACTGCATGCAGTACTCCAAATGCGAGTGCCCCAAGGCTTCCAGGACCATGCAGCACACTACCGTGTTCTCAACACCCTGACGATGCACAACACTGGTGGCTTTTTTGGCTGCTGCTGCAAACAGGAAAGATCTCAGAATTAGCACCCACAGCTCTCTGAAATCATTGCCTCCACGTTGCAACTGCCAGCTCCGATTTCAGTTTCATGCAGTCCCAGTTTGATTATTCCCAACCACCCAGACACGTAACCGTACATACAGCTACATGGGAAGCTTGTAAGAAGTCCTTCTGGAAATCTTCAGCACCGGTATCGTTACTTGAGGCAGCTCAGTACCACTCGAAAACTTGGAAATTACTGTCTGCATTTCTTAACACCACAACAGCAGTAGAAATGCTGAATAAGACCGATCATAGCACAGAACTCTTGGGGCAAGGGGAACAGGGAGAGAGAGGCCACCTCCCAGATTCCTGTCCATCCTGAACAGGGACCATTAAGCCCTGCCCTTTCTTCCTATCCTTTAATTAGCTTTCAGTTTTTAAATTTAAACCCATCTTAGAGCAACTTGAAATCTCAAAAATTTAGAAATTTCTACGTAAACCATATAATCTGAAAAGTTTATAGATTCATTTCCTAATTTATTAGGCACTGAATTACAAATGACATTAACCACAACACAGTGAGAATTCACCTGTCTCCCTCCCTATGCTGCATTTCTTGTCCCATGTCTAATCCTCATACCATCACCAACTTGATCACATCCTTTATAGCCTCTGATAAAGAAGTCTAATGAAATGAAATATTTGGAGTTCAAACCACAACTCCTGAAACCTGCTACTGTGTATTATTTCTTAGAGTATACAGGCAATTCCCATAATTTGGAGGATATTTATGCTCTTATTACAAGGTAATAAGTGTCATTAATGGTAGTTTTAACAGTAAGGCTATTTGGTTATGACTCATTTAATTTATGTTTTGACACAGTAATTGATCTCCTCCATCACATCACACCACACCTCCTCTGTAAATGCCCTAGCCTTCCTTAGTTTGTTCTTTCTACATTTGATACAAACAGCAAAATTGAAATGCCTTTACTTTTGGTAGCCACAGAGATCGTTTTTATTTCCCTAGCTTTATTTACTACAACTGACTTTTGGCTACAGCTCTTTGGCTTCCTAATCTCTGATTTCCCCACTCTTTGCCACTGACCTCATTTGGACTGGACTTTGTTTTCAAACTACCACTATTTAAGTTCAAATAGGCTCTTCAACCTTGCCAAAAACCACTCTCCCCTGTTTTCTTTGGATTCGGTATACAAGGTCCCCAATTCATCTCTCCTCACTGATGCACCAGGTTACACAAAATGGTAACTGCATGCAGTTCCTTTTATATTGTCCAGCGAGATGGTCATTTCAGATCTTACAGTGGGGCTGAATCACTTTCAGAAGGGTCCCTCTCCTCCTACGGACTGTGAGGACGTAACGAGTGCTAGTAGTGAAGTGCCTAAATTAAATGTGTTTTGGGCTGGTTCACCTGGGAAAGCAAAAGCTAATCAGATTCTCATCTAACCTGCCACTGTCTGCATTACTGGTTGAGTTACCTCTAAACTGGATTATAGTAATGGTCTTTACGTGCACGTCTGATTACTCACATGCTTGGGGTGACCCAGAACAGAGGTCTGCTTACTCATGATGAACAGCTCTCAGTGTTTCCAAATAAACTACATACAAATATGTGGTGTGATGCAAGAAAGGAGCAGAGCTATTTGATTACTCCATTTTGTGACATGTACTAGTGAAACAAAAATTAGTTAAAGTTTCCTAGAAAGAAGTTAGGCATTTCACCAAGAATACGTGACAACCCAGACCATGATGGAAGAGCCACTCCCGCCAGGACAACTGGCTGCCACCACCACATCCCTTTAGCTACGTGTTTTAGCTCTCGCCTTTGGCAGCAGAAACATTTGTGTGGTCTACAGCGAAATGGATCCCTGACCTATCGAAGGAGGAGAAGGCGGGGGGGGGAGGGAAGGCTTTCAACTACCCCAGTTCTTGGAGTTTACCAAGTAGCCACACAGAGACTAATGCTGGCCACAGGAAGGCAGCAAGAATAATCTGGGAGGAACACAACGGAGGGAAGGAAAGGCAGTTCTCTTTCACAGCCACAGCGAGAGGCTCCCTCATGAACACTGCGTGGCATATCTGATGGCAATGTAGCAAAAGTAATACATTACAGGGCAACTGCCAAAAAAGTGAGCAAATTATGCATTAGCTTTGAAAAAAATATATATAAAGGCAATATTACATTCAAATCTGAGTTTACTAAGTGCTACTTTCTATCAGCCTTTGGTAAAGTTACACTTACAGATCTTTATGAGAGCACCTTGGAAGTCTCCAAGTGTTCCCATATAAATCTGCACACAGGAATCCATAAATCTTAACAGAAATTGTAAAGTCTTGGATCCAATGCTGGAAGATAGATCAAACTATGACCAATGAATTTCTAAATGCCAGAAGAAAATAGTGAATCATCAGAATCACCACAACTTTATGTCATTAATGCCCTATTTCTTTAGTTACAGCACCCGAGGACTACATAATTTAAAAACTCTAGAAACTGAATCACACTTTAAAGCTGCAAAGAGCTACTGCTACAGAAATTCAGGAGCCCCATTTTTCCAATTCTGAACCTGAGAGCACTCCAGGCTTTAAAACTGAGAACACAGCAAGGAGACTGAACGGAGCCGGACAAAACAGCCTACAGGGAAATAAAAACTTTTAAGTGGCAAAGAGTAACTCAAACATTAAACGCTTCTTACCGAGTTCAGTCTGATTTACAGTCAAATGTGTTTTAGACATTAAACAAAATCAGCAATTAGGAGGAGCGCATACTGACAGATTTGTTTTCAGCTGCAGCTGATGGTTATACCTAACTCCATGTCTCCAGTGTTGAGCAAAGCACAGGTAGAGATTCGAAGCAGTAGTGTGCAAGCCAAGAACTGAATTCATACTACTAGTAACCAAACAGAAAATAAATTTGGAACTGTGTGCAAATTCAGTCTCTGCTCATAAAAACTATCGTATCACTGCTGTGCGACAGTACAACTGAGTCTATGGAACCACAGTTGCTCTACATTTTTAGCTGTAGTCTACTAAAAAGGCAGAGCAGCTATGGTTAGCCCAGCACTTGCAATGCAAATCTGAAAACTGGGAACAACCATGCCTACCAAACACGTCCAGCAAACCCTCCAACAAAGACAATCCAATGAAGCTGTGTGGAAGGGCCCCTGTCAGGCTCAGTGTTTATAGAAAAAAAAATTTGAAAATAGGCTGTAGGTGAACGTAAAGCCCTTATATGTCAGACGACAAAGTAGTATCTTTATTATTCAAAGATGGCTAAATTCCATGCTGTTGTCTCCAGTTTTTGTTCTGCAAGACTGACGGGTTTTCCAACATGATCCCAGAACATATCTCCTTCCCCGAAAACAATCCCTGATAAGCTGGTGAGCAAAGAAAATTATGAAATTATTCTCTACATGCTTACAGACCAATAATCTTTGTGCAGCAGTTAAAAATACAATCTATATATGTGCAAACAAACATAAATGGCTTCAGATATGGATTGATTTAAATGAACTAGGTATTGCTGTCCCTACCGTTACTTTAAAATACCAAATGATACAGAAATAGTTCAAGCTGTCACAGAAATCCTGCTGCCCACAGAGTGCAATAAGGCATTAGTTTCACAGCGAATAGCCCTATCACAATGAAGTTTGAGGGAAAACACAAAGAACAGTACCCAGATAAAACTGCAGGCAATTCAGTTATAAAAAGTTATTCTCCATTTCAGAATTTTGCTAGGACACCCCTGTAAGTTTTTATCAACTTCTTTCTTAAAGAAAACAGCAAACTTCTGAGATGCTGCTACTTCTCAACGGGTGTGAGAAGTCACACAATTACAGCATCGCTCTCCTGTCCGTTTCTCTCTACAGGAGTAACCGTTCATCCAGACGCATGCATGATGCTCTACACAACCAAGCAGAGCTTATAGGCTCACAGCTTCCAGCAGGCAGTGAAAGGAAGAAAATAAACAGGAAGAGGATCAGGACAACTTTACAGAACAATTTCAAATAGTATTCCGTTTAAATGTAAGTATCTCTTGAGGGTATTACAGAATAGCCAAGCTTTAAAGCGGTGGACTCGCACAAGAGATTCTGGCTTTGTAAACTAATACTAAGACAACATAGTGTATTTTAGGGACAAGGAGAGAAACAAATGTCTGACGGCAGACCAGAACATCCAGTCTGGTATTACTGACAGAAATGAACACAGAGGAAAAACAGTGAGGAATCAGCTGTAAGAGGAAAAAGGCTTTAACTGGTCTTTGAAGACATCTTTAAACTCAACACAATGCAAGAAAGAGAGTCAGTGAAGGATTTTTAAAAATCCTTAAAATTTTCAGGCTGAAGTGGTAGATGATTTTTAGAAGCTGTGGTCTGGATGGAATGGAAGTAACAAAAGGGAAGTGTCTCAAAATTTTAAAAAACAGCAGTGTCAAAAAAGTGTGTAGAGTAGTGCAAAAATTATGGAAGCAAAATATGATTTAATACTTTCACTTCTACAATTAGGATACAATCCAAGTGCATCATCTTCTATCGATTTCAGTGGATTGGATACCCAAGTGTCAGCACAGATTTACTTGCAGTACCAAAGCTCTGGCATTCTGTACCCCTGCTGGGGCTGCATCTCAAGATAGAATCAAATTATTGAGCTGAACACCATGAACTACCAGGGAATATAGTTTTGGTTTACACACAATTAGCTCTTACAATCCTGTGAACTCAGTTATTATCCTCTGTTTCCCTTCCTTTCTGTTGCACCTACCTGCTTTAAATTCACACATGGATTACAATCACACAATGGTTCCCACCTCTAACACTACCAGCACTTACTAGACCTAACGTAACAGACTGAATTCCAGTGTGGAAAACACTGACAAGACTTGCACCATATTTTATGCATTTATCCAGATCCTTCCCCAGCTTAGATCAATCCCTAAGTTACTGACTCAAAAAAAACAAATTATATTTTCCATAAGGACATGCAGAAGGATCAAAATTTTTGTAGGATCAAAAATATCCTATGGAAAAACACCAATCATTCCTTTCCCAAAAAATCACCGCTTTGGTACCAATCTAATGAAGCCTCCATCTGAAGTTATGACCATAAAGAAAACATTAAATTACATGTCTTACAGGGAAGATACAGAGAGGGCAATTGTGTATTAGCTATATGGAGACGTACTTTCTAGTCCCTACTATTTATGCTAAATTATGAGATACATGGACTAGAAATGCTTTATTAGGTAGTACAGAACAATACTAGTGTCAAGCAAAAAAACTCAAAAGAAGAGGAAAAACTGACTTAACAGTTGTCATTTCATAATTAATCTGTGAAACAAAAAAAAAAGTTTTTAAAAAAGTGGGGTATTGCTTGTTCTTTTTGTCTTGTTTTAAAAGTGTCCTTAAACCAAACATTGCTCCCGAGAAAAGCACCGCATCTTCATAAAAAGACATTACCGTTAATGTTGTCACAGTAGTAAAAGTGTTCATCATTTAGAGAAGGGCATGCAGAAACTAAATCCTGCAGGCCTGCACCGGTTACAGTGAGACAACCCGAGAGGTTCAGGTGTTCCAAATGCGGCAGTCCTCCTCCCAGAGTCAATGCCCTGTTAAGAGACAGAAGAGCTGTTAAGGACCTGCACACAGTGCTAGACAGACAAGTACTCCACTATGTTGGCCAAGTCACAGGCTTAATTACATCTTGTAACAAAAAAACCTTACACCTCTAATAAACCACGTGGTTCTAAATCTGTCAGTTTCATACCCTGTAAAGGACATCACCCCCGAAGCTGCGTACCAAACCTGAAAAATGAACTGGTTTCTAAAGGAACTAACAATTCCTTCTGACAGAATTAAATGGTAAATCACTTTGTTTATGAATGACTTCAGAGATGACCAAGTATTTCAAAGAACTACCGAGACATTCTTCTCCGAATACTGATTTTGGCAACTCTTCCAAGGTGATGTGTGATGATGATCTTAAGATCCTCAACCCACCCTGAAAACACGATGCTCTCAAGTTTGGTGCATTCTGCTTCCCAAAGTTTGAGTGTCTATTTTTTTGGTTAAAATTATTTTGGAATTCAAATTTGTATTTTCCTAGGGCTGACAGTGGAGCCTCTCTCTGACAACACACCACCTTATTATTCAAGTGAAATTCTCTATTTTTCTTCTGAGTGCCAGAGAGTTTGTCTGCTGATGCAACAGCAGACTCATGGATGTATCGCACCTTGAGCAACCACTCTGTGTCCAGCCGCTTGCTTCCCTGCAAGCTCACCAGGCAGCCAGCCCAACTTCAGCCACAAACAAGTTCACCCACCTGAAAAAAACTCCAGGCTCGAATCACCGAGCTGCAGATTCAAGACAGGACGTAAAACTGAAAATGCCTTTGGAGCAACTTTCTCCTGTCAGCAGGCAGAAGGAGAACCGTTGAGCACAAACCCAACTATCGCTTAACAACTTTTCCATGAAATGCACTAGCACATGTTTCTATTAGGAGGTTTCATTCTCTTTCCTCAGGGGCTCAAGACTGTTCTAGAGAGTGCGAACAGCACTGGTTGCAGCACGCTCTCAGCTCTTAAGTACTGTCTTTTATCCAAAAAGCACCAATGGGAAACTGGCACAACCAAACCCTTCTCATGACCCAATGACTAAATCTCCCTTTGGTCCTGGATTACCAAGTCATGAAAAAACAGTCCAGTAACACGCAAACTACACATGACCTAATCAGCACCAAACCAAACTCAGCAGTACCAGCCCACAAAGCACAGCAATCTGAAGCTTACTCTGGTGAGCAAAAGAGGAAGTATCAGAAGAACCACCACGGGAGACATTTGAACAGCTAGTACTTCCGAACATCAAATGGGGTCGAAGTCTCTGGATGGACAAATCAATGCCAGCAGCACCTCATGCTATTTTGCAGTTGGCTACAGCATAGGTAGGCACGAAGCCTTCGCACTCCAAGAGGCTTTAATTAGCCCTCAGTGCTGCAGCACACCTGAGCAGGTGGCTGCAAGTACTTCAGCCTCATCCCATTTTCATTATGAAGCAATAACTACATTTTTCTGACATGATACAAAGCATCAGTGGCATATATCACACATGAGGTTTTCTAATTCTTGAGGCCATCTCAATGTTCAAGTCAACTATTTTTTCTCCTCCTTTAATTGTTACACAAAGTCATATTTAACATGATGTTCTCACATGCAAAATTATCATAGAATCCTTAGGTTGGAAGAGACCCTTAAGATCATCAAGTCCAACCATTAATCTAACACTGCCAAGTCCACCCCTAAACCATGACCCACAGCACCACGTCTGCTGTCTTTTAAATACCTCCAGGGATGGGGTTTCCACCACTGCCCTGGTCCAATGCCTGACAACCCTTTCAGTGAAGAAATTTTTTCCTAATATCCCATCTAAGCCTCCCTGGGTGCAACTTGAGGCCATCTCCTCTTGTCCTATCACTTGTTACTTGGGAGAAGAGACCAACCCCCACCTGGCTACACCCTCCTTTCAGGTAGTTGTAGAGAGTGATAAGGTCTCCCCTCAGGCTCCTTTTCTCCAGCCAAAACAACCCCAGTTCCCTCAGCTGCTCCTTGTAAGACTTGTGCTCCAGACCCCTCACCAACTTCCTTGTTCTTCTCTGGACACGCTCCAGCGCCTCAATGTCTTTCTTGTCACGAGGGGCCCAAAACTGAACACGTTATTCGAGGTGGGCCCTCACCAGTGCTGAGTACAGGGTGCCTTGCCCCGCTGGCCACATTATTCCTGACACAAGCCAGGATGCTGTTGGCCACCCTGGCCACCTAGGCACACTGCTGGCTCACATTCAGCCAACTGTCAACCAACACCCCCAGGTCCTTTTCCACCAGGCAGCTTTCCAGCCGCTCTTCCCCAAGCCTGCAGCGCTGCATGGGGTTGTTGTGACCCCTGTGCAGGACCCGACACTTGGCCTTGTTGAGCCTCATACTGTTGGCCTTGACCCATGGATCCAGCCCGTCCATAAATGATGTCATTATCCAGACAGTTTAAGTAAGATGCTATTCCAGTTTTATAAAGTTTCAAGTGTATTGACAGGCATAATGAAAAAAATACTGAAAAAAAAAATAATCAATGAACCAACACAATTTCCTAACAAGAAATCACTAAAGATCAAATCTAAAATCATTAATACTGCCTAAACCAACAAATCCACAAAAATACCTAATTTGAGAGAACACATCTAAATGTTTTTGGTTTTTGGTTGGTTTTTTTTTTTTTCCTTAAATCCCCAAAGGAAAAGCTGGACAAAGTTTTCAAGTCCAGTACTATAAATATTTTAAGATGCAAACGCCACTTAAAACTTACCAGAGTTTCTTCAATTAAAATATTTCTACTAGAACTAGGCACATTCACCTCAGAATGACCCAACAAATAAAATCAGAGAAAATGTACCGCAGCAAAATAGCTCAAACACATCTCCTCACCTGAGAGCACGGTCTGTGATCTGGTAACACCCAGACAGACTGAGAAACTGAAGAACTCGTGCAGTCTCTTCATCTGTTTTTTCACTCCCAGAGTATGGTGAGTCTTTTTTCTCTGACTGCTTAGTCCTTGTTGGTTTTTTACACAGTGCAGAGGACTCTGGAAGTGCTCGAATAGTTCTTAGTGCTGTTCCAGCACAACAAAACGAGTGACCGCAGTAAATCAAGTCAGCAGAAGCACAGTGCTGCTGCCACCCTCTAGTCCTTAATCCATAAATGTCTCTATTGTAGCAAGATGCAGAACAATTAATATGGGATGTTGGTTCCATAAGACAAAATCCTTCAACATTTCTGTGTCTCCACTCTGCAGCATCTTCAATGTCAGCTAAATCATCTGCATCTAGCATCCACACATAAGCAGAACTGAAGTTTTCTGAGCCGTCAGGGTTAGTCCAATGCTGCTCGCTGCCTCCTCCCTCGATGAGGTTCTCATTGTTGATTTCAGGCAAGCAGTTATACTTCTTGGTGGACTGCAGAGTAATCTCTCTGTTTTTCCACAATGTCTTAGCATTCCTGTTTCTGCAGCTTTTCAGGATACCTCTGTTATGGCGAGCTGATACAATACCCAGGGCTCTGGAAAGCCTCTCGATAGCCACATCTGTGATTTTTTCACATCCAGACAGATCAAGGTGGCGGAGATTTTGACAACAACCAACTGAAGACCAACTGAAATAAGGGAAAAAAAAGTAGTTAGCTTGTGTGGGGTTTTTTTAATTTTTTTATTCAGAAACAGGTGCTAAGGACAAAAAAAAGAACATTTCCTAAGTAAAATACTTGTATTAATTCACTGAATATTTAAAGAAAATACCCCAGATAGGTTAGATTTGATATCTTGGATATATACATCCAAGTGCTGCATATATATGCCTAGAAAAATTATACCTAAAGAAACATGAAATGAATCATGAATCAGTAACCACCCGTATTTTTCCATACACTGACACTTAAGTCCAAATTTGCCTTACATTGAACAAATTTTTAAATAGTAGATGAGACTGCAAACACCAAATACTTGTGACAATTTCAAAAAACAGCTTCTGTTGTGCATAACACAGTTACCAAAAGGCATGTAAGGTACCAGACATCACAGTTAGCTTCTTGGAAGGCTGAAAAAATTGAACTTACTGAACTAGTAAATTTCACCCCCCTCAAAAAGAAAAATACTTCTGAGATGTAATATTCAGTCCATAGTATTTTAACAGTTGTAATTTCTAGTATTTGAGTTTCTCAAGCTTGGCTGTTTATACATATTGAAATATCAGTGTACTTAGATCATATATCCTTCTGACATTTCCCATTTCTTTCAGAGACAATAGCTGGATTCCTGAAACACATTCTGTGTATAGTATTAATTATTCCAAAAAAGTGATTAGAGATGTTAATGAAATTGGACTTTTTCATATTAATAAGACCTCACTCCTTCAGCATTACCTTTTTCAACTGAAATAGAAATTTGATCTACAGTAATATTGTTACATTATTAGCTATAAAAGCATATAGGTGATTTAAGTGACCTTTACCTATCCATAGTTTATGTTACTATCATTTACTTTCCACAAGTGATTACTTACATTAACAGCAAACAAAACTCATTTGTCAGTTACAAACTGGTGTGTTGGAAATGGACATATATGAGGAGCAGCAAATCTTTCACTAGAGATTGGCAAAAGCTCACAAAGATTGATTTCTGAGCCACAGAAATTCCATCAGGATTTTATTTCAAGTAAAACTTTTTGCACAAGCTGCAGCGCTGTTACCAGCATTCATGGTGGTACAGTTTTCTGCGCTGTCAACATTCAAGACTTGAGAGCACGACATGATGAAACACTAAAATAGCCACTGAGTTTCAGTATTAAATAAGACCCATTGGTACCAGCTTTGCATCCACGCACCATCCCACTGACATCAATGAAATTTCCGCAGGCTTCAGGAAAACTTAGGAATCCACAGTTTGTACACCTAAGCCTTAGAGTTTTGCCCACCATTTGATCAGTGTCTTAAATATCTGTATTTCAAACACTACCAGCTATATCAGACCAAGGACTACCATAACTGACAGACTACACAAAAATCTATGGACAATTTCAAGCTGTTAATACTAGAACAAAACAATTATTCTTAGGGATAGCTACACATTGATATGTAATACACACCTACGAGTGAAGACAGACCATTTTAAATGGCTGTTACAAAGTTAGATACTTCACTTGTTATTTCATCCATTTGTTACTCTGGTTTAGTTCTTAGTTACGCGTGAAGCCTGAATGCGATTCCTCTGTTTCTCTCTCTGTTGACAATGGACTAAGACATGTTTGAATGTTTCTCCCCCTCAAAAAGCTGGGGTTTTTTTTTTTGTTAAGGAAAAAATTATCTAACCTTTCAAATGCAGAATCTGAAATATCTGTTTGAGTGAGATCCAAATATTCCAAGTTGGGGCAAAGCTCCAAGATCTGTCTAACCTGGAAAAGGAAAGGAAAATAATCAATGAAAGACACAAGGCAACACAGCTGCACGTAGTGTCAAGAGACAACATGCAAATTAATGTTCTCTTGAATTACAACTCATTTTCACTAACCAAGTGTTTTAAACTCATGCACATCAGTTATTAATTAGAGGTTACATTGCCAAAATTATTAAACGTCAATTTCAAATTACATACCATTTTGCTAGACACTGCAGAACTGTAGGCCAATACTAATGTCTTCACTGAGGAACCTACATGCGGGAGGACATTATGAATTAAGCCATGAAGTAAATGTTTTTCCATTTGTGCTATATTAATGGCAAGTGAATCTTCAGCTGCTTCTTCTGCAAAATAAAACAAAAGAGAAAGACTTAAAATATGCTTTGAGTCATTTGGAATTCACATTGCCATCTGACCTCAAACAAGTTATCGGGAAACTAAAGAAAGCTTAACAAGCTTTCAGAAAGCTTCAGCAAAAGTTTGATGTAATGTACTTTCTGAACTGTACCTTCAACACACTACTGAAGTCTCATCTTTACACACTATCCGCTTGCCTTTCTAACAGTCCTGAAGAGCTTAACTCCAACGGCAAGTAAAAACACTAAATCTTAACAGAAGATTATCACTAGGGACTTGGAGAAATATTTACTACAGATTATGTACTGCTCAGGGCTGCTTGGAGCAGCTGCTTCCACCAACTTGCTTTATACATTGAAATACGACCTCACAGAGCATTCCATAACCTGTGACATACTAACAGCTTCAGACAAATTTTAAATTAAGCCTAGAATGCCTCAGGATGCAAGATGATGATTCATCCAAACTTCCTGAAGAGATGAAGCCTAGCTTTTACCTCCTTCCTAACTCCAGAAACATCCCTATAACTCTTCTTCTACCTGCACTCATGTTTGCTCTCTCCTAGATGAATTAATTCAGCTCATTAAATGCAGCTGCCTGCTCCTCCCCACCTTCCACTCCCCATTCCCCTTCTTTTTTTCCACCCAGCTAGGAGTCAGGATTAGATGAAGATAGAAAAAAAAAGACGATTCCTTTAAGGAACCTTAAGTAGTTGCTAGGCAAAACTTCCCAAGTTCTTTTTTACTATGTAAGTCTACTTGGCTTAGTAAGCATTTAATCTAAACAGAAGTATTATTGCATTTGTTATTATTTTAATGTACTAGAAGCAACTATGAAAAAAATCTGTACTATAAACTGATTTTACAGAAAATACTCTATTTTATACATTTATGTCTTATAGCTATGTCATCTTTGGGGGGAGAGGCAGTGGGAGGTGGTGTGAGGGGATTACCAAAGTCAGATTTACCTACCAGATTCATCTATGTCAGCATCTTCATCCCATTCCTGGAAAGCACGACTTTCATCTTTTCTATTTTTCACCCATTCCTCATCAGGTTCTGTCTCAAGATCTGCTGCAGGACCACTATACCAATCACCTACTCATCCACCCCAAAAACAGGAGGGGGGGGGGGGGGGGGGGGGNGGGAAGAGACACATTAAGACAAATTTCTCATCACTGCAGAAAACAGCAGTGATAAACTACTCAGTATACTGTGACTTGAGTTAAAGATACAAATGAATTTTGCATTCATCTCAACTAAGGCTGGACAGAGCCCTGACATAATTCTTGTTCAAGTTATATTTTAAAGTTTCAAAAGATTCCTGGAATGGTTTTGGTACCATTACAGAACTCACAGCCTATTACACTATTCCAAGACATGCCTGTTGTCCCCATTTTCTTGGTAGGAACCAGTATGATCGCAAAAATAGCAGAAATTATGATGGAATATTTGAATTGTGTAGGTGCTGAAGTTCTTTCCGGTAGATATATTAACTATCAGCTTTTAGTACAAACAGTTTAAGACACTCCTGTTTTCGCCTATAATCTCACAAATATAGTCAATCAGGATGTATTGTATTAGCCTGGTTTCAGTCATTGCACATGACAACTCCAAGATCAAGAAAACAAAGTTCCAGAAGTAGCCTACTTAGAACAGCTATCCAATACTCAATTATAACGTATCTGTGACTCAAATCAATAGACAACAATTTTTTAGAACATCTGGATGAGCATGAATAATAGCAACAGCTCCACTGTTTTAGCTGGTAGAGCACATTCTCTCCCCAGTGGTTACTGCACAGGCATAACCTACTTCTAGTTTGGGTACGTTGTAGTGTTGGGCTTGGTACAAGCAGGTCTGCTGCCTCCCTCAGCACAGAAGTGTTTAAAACCAGAAAGAGTTTATCATACTGTCTCACTAGTGGGGAATCCTGCTATCCTCAAAGCAAGAGCAACCCCCTGTTGAAGGGTATCTAAAGGAGCAAGGTTTCTTGTATGCGTGACACTGTGACAAAATCATAACTGATTGTCAACCGACTGTGAAGCGAAAGGTTGCGGTAACATTTCTCATCTTCTTTAACCCATCTTTATATTCCATAAAAAGCCTGGGAGACCCTCTCTGTATTAGGGGAAAAAAATTAAAAGTGTAACTAAGCCTGTGGTTTTATGTTATTTTCTTTCCTTCTAGCAGGAAATCCTATTTAAGAAGCTTCCACCCAGTTCAGAGCACTTCCGCACAAGCAACTGTAGTAGTATAGACAGTACATCATGAGACTAGCTTCCTGTTGTGCCGAAAACATTTAGGAATAAGTCGTTTCAAGCAATTGTCCATTATCTTTTTTTGCGTGGCACTGAATTATCAAGACAACTAGGTTTTAGATGAAAACAAAAATTTAACAGTTTAAACTCTGAAACCCCTCCTCTCCACTTCCAGCTCAGGGATCAATCTGTTATTTTCAGTAAGATTATCCAACGCAAAAAAGTTAATTCAGACTTAAGAGTCATTTAACTCTTCTCTACCTTGTACAGATTTTAGAAGCCAGAAGGAAGTTTTTAGCTTTTATGTATCTCAAAATTTAAGTTATATATTGTTAGTTTTCTCTCAAAACCTTACAAATGTATATAAAATATAGCTTATTAAAAAGCACAGATGGTCTCCTTTTTACTCATCTACACTGACATGGCAGCAATTGCGAAGCCTACAATGCCATAGTCCAGTGCTTGTTTAATACTCACGTAAATATGGAGAAATACAAAGAGAAATATTTAAAGCTACAAATATACTCTGATGACTTGTAACTGTCCTCATTGGAATACAGAGTATTTTGTCTATTCAAACAGGTACTTTTGCAAAGATTACACTTTTCAATAGGAAATTTTAACTAAGACAAGAGTTTGAGGAACACAATTTATTTAAAAAAACCAAACAGTCCTTACTGCAGTAAAAGTTATTCAAATAATGTATCTCAAGAATCAATACTAAAACTAAAATTCATATAGCTTGCTTTGAAGTTTGAACATAAGATTGTGAGGAAATGTTAGAACTCCATTTGTTTTAGACTTCCATTCTGCAGCTATGTCTGAATCACAGGACAAACCTCTCAGGAGAGTATACTAGTCAGGAAATAACGAAAATAGATGTATTTTATTTCTACTTAGTAACCTAATGACATAAAAATATTACTGATGTAGGTGTAAACAGCAGCATTTATAATTCAAAACCCCTTACGCTGTTAAATCATAATTAAGATGTTGTATTAGTGAATATACTTGTTAGCATTCACAGAAGCAAACAAACCTCAGTAAAACTCGTCAACAGTTTGTATACAAGACCTACTCATGAGTTATAACCAAGACAGCTTTTAGTTTCTTAATTCTACAGGACAGAAGTATGTTTCCAGGATTTTTAATACTTAACTAAGTTTCAGGGCATCATCCTTGCCAGAAGCATGCTTAGCTGTCAGGTTCATTGTACACAACAGCCTACACTAAAACATTCCTCTTCTATAAACTCAGAAATTCTGATAATTGACACGCTTTCCAAGGAAGAATTAAATTTAGCTTACCTCTAGCCCAGCGAACAGGGTAGAGATGTTTCCAGAGAGATCCAGTTTTAGCCAGCTGTGACCATTCAGTGCTTACTTGACTACACTGACATAACTCTTGGGGGTTAAGGTAGCTGAAAATTGTAAGCATTACTTCAGGAGGAAGATTAGTAATATTTGTGGTGTGCCCTGTTACTTCGGTTTCTGAAATACAGAAAGTGTATGTTAAGTGAAGCACAGCCTCACAGATTTAAATAATAGTCGAACTCACATTTTGCCTAAGGCAATGAAAAAAATAGTGTCTGAAAAAAATTTTAAACAATTTCTTGGCAAAAGAGATGAAAAAAGGTAGGTATTCACTTTGGTTTTAAGGCTATCACTGTAATACTACCTTAAACAAACAAAAAGTCAGCTCAGTTTTCCTGTCTGCCATTTTCTCAACTTGCTAGTTTTTTCCAACCCTGATCCCCCAAGGATCCAAAAAAGCCCTGGACAAAAGTAAACTGCTGCTACTCAACCACAGCAAGATGAAAGCAGTAAACAGAAATGCTTTAAAAAAATGCCTGTTGTCACAGATGAGATATATCTCTCCCTACTTTGCCACATTCCCAGGAAAGCAAGCACACAGAATCTACCAGCTGGGACCACTCCCAGCAAAAGCGTTCAACCTCTTCACTGGGACACAGCAAGAAGTCCACATTTAACTCTTTGCAGCTGTCTCACATTATATTTCTAGCTTTAACTGCTAGCATAGACAATTAATTTTAATTTCTGAATGGTGACAAGCCATTCAGGTTGGAAGTTAATACAAAAAAACAGGTTAGAAGCTAAAATTTGACCACTGCAATTAATACTTCAATGGACAGCAGTATGAGCCACCGCCAATAGCCCTCCCTTATCGCCATAGTACAGAGAGAACTGCAAACTACATAAAATAACAAATTCAGTGCTTTGGTTAGTGGCTTTTTTTTCTGTTTTAAGAGAATTTTTAATGCTTCGCCTAAGGACAGTTTACTTGAGAAAAAGTATTTCTCAAACAGTTTTCAGGAGTCCTTAGAAATACCAGGTTTCACAAATTAGTAGGGAATTATTTTTGAAGTTAAGACACAAAAAGTACATAAGGCTTTACAGTGAGACAAGGATCAGATTTCTTTTTGCAAAGAACCTTCAAAAGTGAGCATAATATAAACTTTATCCTATGATAATCTATTGCTACTTCAAAAAATATGATTAAATACAGTTTCACTTGATAAATCAATATATTTATTCGTATACCTGGCAAGTTGCTGCAGGTAAACTACAGAGAATTTCACCCTAAATGCAGTTAAAACCGCACCGGACTGCAAGCTGTGTTATTTCCTTCCATTTTTTTTAAAAAACAGATGCAGGACGCATACTTTCTTCTCCCTAAAGTCTAGAACACAACCATTGCAGAGCTACTACTGTCCCAAAACTGCTATTCCAGCTAGGCTTAACAGCAAGTAATGCCATAAGGCTACTTCTGCCACATTCATCTGTTCAGATTCAATACTATTTCACACCATGGACCATGAGCTTTTTCAAAGTTTCACCTGGGGGGCAGAAAATGACCAGTTCAGTAGTTTAGAAAATGATCAGTTAAAGTCAGGTTTCATCAAAAAAATCTGATTACTGAGCAGTTTTTCAAGTTTTTCTACTGAGAGCAGCACATCTTATCAACACGAGGAAGTCAGTTCACGAGAGCTTGCTCTACTTATCAGTCTCACACCCCAGTATTACACTTTTGGTACATTAATTCCTCTTCTTTGGGGCATCAACTTTTCCTTGTTAGAGTGAAAACTGCAAACATGGACACCTTGGGCTACTTCAGCAGTCACAAAACAAGCCAGAAGTGCACTTTTTACCCATTTATCTTAAGTTTCATCAGGAAAGGAAGTTACAGATGAACATAAATTAAACTGTCAGAACACACATTTCATCTGACCTACTCACACGCTGCACAGATTCCCTCCCTTGCATCACCCCAAACACACAGCTTCTGCCTTTCTGATTCCTGAGAAGCTACTGAAGTTACAGTACTGAAGTTACAGGTACTATCTACATTACAAACTGCCAAGAAGCCTGTATCAAACAGTAAAGGTCCTGAAGTTTGAAAACTGGTTTGAAGAACATCCCATTTTACAAAAACTATTTTATCTGCCAGTATGTAACTTGAGGTATGTCACTGGTGTGACTTTTTAGATAAAAAAACTGCAGTTTGAAAATTACTTTAATTTTAATTGGATGCTTCACCTTGATCTGCCTTCTCATCCACAGAATACTTAAAGACCTTCTGAAGCTCTTCTGCTTGATTCCACTTACTAAGACCTCTGAATTCTGCAGCTTCCTTCTGTGAGCAGTGCTGTGCAATTACTTTCTTCTTAATATCTTTCAGTTCTTCGTAGGTAAAGTATTCCATCAACATTGGCTGAAAAACCTACAGCAGATGAAAAAGGAAAAAAAAAAGTCTGGTGCTGACAGAGATAGCTGATAATGCTACACAGACCTACCAACACAGAATTTCCTGTTTCAAGTTCTCTCCCAGTAAAGCATGTCATACATTAAGTGAACCTAAGGACAGGACCATGGAAGTTTTGCATTCCAACTCTGCTTGCCAATGGATCACCGCACCAGTCTCAGGCAAGCTGTTGAACTGTTTTCCCCAACAGAAGAGGGAAGTGATTAAAGTTGCTTAAGCTTATCAAGGTACTCACACGGAAGGCAAAGTGGCAAGGAAGAAAAACCATGAGAAAAAGATTTCTCTTGGACAGACTTCGGAAGATTTACTCTCTCCAGAAGATGCTTCCCAGTTTTTGGATACCCATAAATCCTCAGACTGGCAGTACTAGTCTATGTTTCAAATATAGGTCAGAGGCTGTTTGGGAGTGTCAGTTTGAGTCATGAAGTACTGGTTTACAGGACTTCTCTTTTTCCTTTAAGTTTTGCTACGCATCTCCCTTATATTACTACCTGCTGCAAACAAATCCCAGAAGACTTTTGTTACCAGTTTTTTAAAGGACAAGAATTTCATGATAAGTTCTCAACACACTCAGTTTCAAAATGTGTCACACTGCAGTCAGAGAACACAATGACACCACAGTCCTGAATGCAAATTGGCATAGCAATAAAAAGAGAGAATTGTGGGAAAAAAAAAATGAACCTCTAAGCCTTTTGTCTCTATTTAGTCATTCCATACTGCAAGGAAGACCATTGTAATATTTGAGAAAGACTTTTACCTACCTCCTCTTCCTCTTTCATATGAGGAAGAAAATCCCTGGTAAAGGCTTCCAATCTCTCCTTCAGCTGTTTCGCATAGTTTAGCTGTTCATATTCATTCTGAGAAGAAAGCAAAGATTTATCTATTATCTAATCTTGTCCATTCATCCAAAGGTTGAACTGTTAAATAAAACAGTGTTTGAAAGTAAAGCCCATTATGTCTTCCCCACGCATGCAGCATGTTCGTTCTATTTCATGGTAAGAACGTGTTCACTTACAAAGTTTTATGACAAGCTGATAGCCTCTATTGGCCTATTACTATGCAGAACAAAGTATTAGTTTCCTGCCCAATTCCAATTTATTTTGTTATCAGATACGAATTAACTTGTCTAAGTAACACTTTTACTTTGGAGCAAAGACTGAAGTCTGCCAATCTACAGTTTCACCCAAAGTTCAAAGTAGTAACAGACTAATCCAAGTATTTGCACGTTTTACATAAGAATTATTCTAGAATACAGCAGTTCCACTTCATCTTTTAACTGCATACATTTTACATTAGTTATTCTACAAATCTAACTTCCAAATTATAATCAGAATTTATAGTCACACATGCTCTATACATATTTACTTTGGAAATGGAAAGAACTCTTAAATAAAGATGTAATTGACTTTTAAATGTTAAAGTGAGACCAGCCTCAACTATCAATTTATTAGTGGCACAGAGAACAAGCTAACAAGAAGTTATTTCTGAAGCGTGCCCAGTAATTGCAACATACTGAAGTTCCTCATAGCTCTTACAGTAAGTGTTGTAAGTTTTTCTTTTCAAACTTCTACATCAAGAAAACCTGACTATTACAGAAAAAAGCTTAAGCCATCAGTTTTAAATTAAGCTAACCACACTCTTCAAAAAAATTAAACCACTAACATGTCTAAAGAAAGCTAGAGAAATATGATTTTTCACACTTAGGAAGTCAAGTAACAGAACAACACTGTTGGAAACAACTTAAGACAAATGTTGAAGGTTGATATGCACAGACAAGAAATTATTTGCAGGAGTCACAGGTTCAAAAAAAGCCTTAGATAGTAAAACAGAATCAAATAATTGGGTATTTAGTATTTTTCTTACTGAAAACATGGACTATGTGTACTAGAAGTGTAATACAGGATGAAAAATTATTACTGGAGACTATAGTTCTTAGGGTGCAGGAAGGAGGAGTTGAATTTGGTACCCTAAAGGCAAGACATGGCAGAATTCAAGTAGGATTCTACTGGAGAAGAATTCAACGACTTTAAGTCGTGAAAACGCCAGCTGGAGAAGTAATATTTAGAGTTTCTTGAGGACAGGAAGATTAACAGCATCACTGGGCAACAGATTATTGAAAGGAGTAAATGACTCACTAACAGACTAAGGCAATGCCTTTTTTTTTTTTTTTAAGGCCAGTAATCATCTCCATTTGTGACAATAACACAATGCTATGTGCCACAAGAAAACATACCCAGGGCTTCCTAACAATAAAAAAAAAAAATTACTTCTATAGTCAGACGCTGTTTTGACCAATTAGCAGTCTTTGTATTTGAAACTTCCATGTTGTGTCTCCAAAACACCTCCAATTATGCAGTGATGAACTTCTGTCACAAAATACACCTCTGAAAAGAGTTTTTACTACAACTTTATTAACTGTGATGAATGGCAAAGTCATTTGTGTTTGGGACTGGAAATTTTCACTACTGTATCAAGAAGCCACAAGTGTTTCTTCTTTCTCCTTAGTTTATTTGTAGAGAGCGTTAAGAAAAGTTGAGGCAAACTAGTATGTAATCCAGGCACGTTTTCCTTAAGACACAAGTCCTTCTTATAGTTTACTTACCTTTACATTCTTTAACCCTTTCTCAAAGAGGCTAAGCATCTCTGAGAGTTTGTTGTCCGAGTGCACATTGTACACTGTCCGGCTACGTTGCTGAAGTAAACCAATGATACACTCATTTTCAATCTGCTCATGCATTTTAAATTCCTTGAATGTGGCATAAAGAGATTGCAGAAGAGCCCGAAAGTCATTGTTGTTGGAGAAGTTAGTCTTGGAAAGCTAGAAGAAAGAAAAGCTCATAAAAAAATCAATGAAAATCATGTCAAGGCCAAGTTAAATCCTTAGAACAGGTACTAGGCTCCTGTTATTCATTGCTCCTATTACTTAAACATAAAAGCTGAAAACCTTCACTTTTGCAGAGAAAACTGGCAAAAACAGAAACTGAATTTGCAATTCAGGCAACTCACTTTAAAGACATCAAAAACTGGAGTAAGGAATGCTTTTAATTTCAATCTTCAGACGCAACAGATAAAAATCAGAAATCCAAGTGCATAGATAAGAACACAAACTAGTCTTCTATTTTAATAGTAACTTTCCCGTAATTTATCCAATTGGTGCATTAAAACATAAATTAATGCAACTTCTTCCAGGAATAGGCAGAATTAATACTGGCACTTGAATACTACAGATTAACAAACATTTATATAACATCCCTATTAATATGACTATTGAAATTATTCACAGAATTCATAATTACTTTAACCTTCATGACTGATTCGCCATTTTATTTTTATTTGCTAACAGGAACTGACACAAATTCAATATAAAACCCTCAAACTTGTTTTTAAACTTTCAGAAAGTCATTATGCATGGTCATTTCATGTATGTTTCCTCTTGCAGTTCATTAAAACAGCCATTCACACTCGAATTCTGTTAACTCCCCAAAATAAATTAATAGAACAGTTTTCCAACAGTGTTGTACTTTCTGAATGAAGCTTAAGTAAACTAAGGGACTTAATTGCGCAATTTTCTGATTTCCAGTGGCAACTATCTAATCTTCCCATCACAGGCTCTGAAAGAAAAAATAAAAATGAAGCCATACATTTTACAAGTATTACCAGGAACTAATGATAACATAACTACAGAAGTTTAACAAAGCATAATGTATGCAATAATGCACATTGTAAAGAAAAGCACATTAAGTTTAATCAGACAAATTCTGAAGGGAACTGTCTCATTCCACATGAACAAACGGAGCTTAAGAAAACAGCAAAGTAGTAAGACGACTTCTTAAAGATCATACTTGAAAGAACAGTGCAGTTATAGCACTAGCTTTAGAAGCCGGTAAAATCAAAGTTATATTTAAGGAACATAAGCCAATCTTGTGAAACCTTGAGATAAACAAATGTAGAAAGATTTCCTGGTAGAAATCAGTGCAATCTGCCCAACCCAGCAGGTAACTGGAAGGCTTCGCCACCTTCCCAGATCTGCATTTTAGTCCTTACTAAGAACCTGTTGTCACCAGCCCCGGAGCCTACCTTTAGGGACATATTATCCACAAGAGACTCTGAGTCCTACCAAGTGAATACAAACTAGACTAGCTGTTGGAAAAGGTTTCTACTGGACCGAGAACCAACAAACCAAGACAGCACAAATTCCAGGTAACACAGTAGTGCCATTTTTACACATTAGCAACAATATGTTTTATAACTGCATTTTCCTTCGGTGAACTTAGAGTATTTTTTCCATTCTTCTGTCTTATTCCACATGCAGCTTCAAGAATCATAGTCTACAGCAATATGCAAGAGGAAACATTTTAAAAATAGAAATATTTTAATTTAGTTCAGAAAACAAGCCAAAGTATTCAGAAGTGTCGTAGTTTACAAAGATTCTGGAATCTAAGGGTTTTACTAGAAACGGTAGTCTGATACTTACATGTTCATACAAAATACATCAAAAATAACCGTAAATCGAGATCTCTAAAACTTCTATCATTTAAAAAAAAAAAACCAACCCAAATGCACTTATTCATTCTGACATTGCATTGCCACTTCCTGGCAACCACTAGCAATGCAACTGAAACACGCTGGACGTCTGCCAAGGGCTTATGCAACTCCAACTCAGCTGTGTCAACTGCACGTTACATGCTGCACATATGAGCAAAAAGACTGTCATTACAGAAAAACACATTTACTTAGCCTCAGCAGAGGCAGAAAATGGGGCAAAGTTACTGTTGGGGGAGGGGAGAAGCGGAACAAACCCTTGTCTTTTAGGCCAACCACTGACAGGTCAGAAAAAAAATTCATGTATTCGTGATGCACTGTGTTAGGATTTGAGGCATGCATTCTTACATACGTATCACAAACAGGAGAAGATCTTGGCTCCGAAGACCATTTCTATCCTACGCTAAGCTCGGAGAATGCAATATACAGAGCAGTGGTACTAGCTGAAACTACAGGCGAGACTTTCCACGTTGCAAAGCAGAAGCGTGAACAAGCTCAAGAGATGGTACAGAAATACCTCTTCAGGACAGCCTCCTCACACGCAGCCATTTGTGGTGTGAATAGTTTGTTACTATTTCAATAATGGTGAAGTTTGGTTTCTAATGTAGCATTTCTCTTGATTAAGTCTCAAAATTGTTCATTCTACCCATAAGGATCTACAATACCTGAAGTCAGTCCCCAAAGACCCTTTTCCCCAAGAAACCTATTTGCTCCCTTGGCATTTTGATTGATGCAAAAATATAAACAAGGCTGCCAAAGCATCTAATAGGAAGGCTAGACAGAACTACTGTATTTTCCTGTCAGCTTTAAAAACAAACAAAGAAACAAACAAACAAAAATATCACAAAATTAGTTCTGATACAAAATAGCATCTTCTCATCCTCCTCAGCCAAAAATCTTTCCAGGACTCAAACTTCTATTGAGCCTACCTATTGTCATCCACAAATCCGGAATAAAGAATCCATTTGTGCATCCAATTTAAGAATTCCTGTTATAAATGTATTGTTATAGAAGCCACTGTAACATGAAATGCTTGCATATTCACTTCTGCTAGTGAGGCTTCCCACAGATATCCAAGAGATTAGGAACTATGGAGAGGATATTGAAGTTTAATGACAGTAGCTGAATCAGCAATCAGCTGGTACATTAAAAAGGTCAGCCGAAGCTGAGGAAAACTGGCTTTTCAGAGGACAGGTAGCCTAGCAACAATGTCACTCAGTCAGATCTTTAATTTCATTACTAGGACTGATGAAGTCTTATGATTGGGGACCACGGCTATTAACAGACAGCAGCTGCTACACTCCAAGGTCCACTTTTCACCAGCTCTATGCAAGGAACATGAGCACAGGAGTTTAGCAGTGCAAGAAGGAAACCGCTGCCCCCCAAAACTCGGACAGAGAATCCCAAGAGAACGGCAAGGGGGAGGAAATGGATTGTATTAAGGGTATTTGCTGAATGGTCAAAAAAATAAAGCACAGTGCCTGTGTGATCCCTGAGCAGGCTTAAAACACACCACACTAAGCCAATTATTACAGCCACCGGTGTTAGAGATACCTGGGAGCTTTCTGGACTTTTTGAAGACATGAGATTTAAAGAATTGTAAGTTACAGCACAACAGCTTTTGCGTCTGGAAGGCAAACTGGAATTGCAGAGTAGTACCACAAGAGAAACAGTCATGGTGCCTCCTGAAGCCTCATGAAATTAAGAATTCTACATAATTCAAACAGCCTGAGCAACAGGCCAAACAACAGACGGTCAATCGCATTGCATATTTTGTTTGAAACACTGCCGAGACCTTTGGCTGATGCAGGCATACTCTAGAAGCAGAGGAGCTGTTACACTCAGCCTTAATTTATTAAACCCTTAAAAAACCCCTGACCCATACACCAACTTTATTTCATGTAAACTGGGGCAGGCACATCAGTAATCCAAGGGCCACTGTGCTGCCAGCAGTGAAGTAAAGCATGAGGTCACAAAATGTGCAAAGTCTATTGCAAGTAACTGCACAACAAGGGGACAGTCACGATGACTGAAGACTACTGTTCTCCTCTGAAGTTCTCCATATGTAACTGGTCAATTTAGGAGTTTTGCAGTATACAATACTTAAAATCAAGACTGAAATAAAAATTGGAAACATTGATTTTTTCATCAGGGTTGAAAGCAATGTATAAACTAGTATTAGGATTATCAAGAAGTAGATCTTAGAAGTTTTCTGCCGTTGATTCAAGATCAGGAAATTCCATTATTCCTTTGCAGGTAGAAATAGGAACACTGAACTAAGAAATCACTTGATGGACATCTTTTTTTCAACCTCTAATTACACTATTAAAGAATAACTATGCTTGAAAAAATCTTTGTAGCTCAGGCAATCACATACTAGTTTTAGGTGAGTGCCCAACTCCACTGCACTACAACAGAGCCATTAACATGGTCAAGACAAATGCAGAGATGTAGCAAACACTCTTCCTTACTGTGAGCCAATATTTTATTTTTGTGCTTCAAGAACAAGATGACAATATCAGAAAGATTAACAGTAATTGCTATTTATACAGTACTTCATGTTCATGATGCTCAACCGAAGGTAATTCTACATTCAACTCTTGCATCTCCTTTGTGACTTTAATGCTTTCATTAAAAAAATGAAACTTGTCAGATGAAAACAAAGATATTTCTATCAAAAATGTTGTGAACAAATAAGAAAGCTTAAGACTGCTAATTAAATCATTGAACAAAACACAGTATTAACTTGGTTTCTAGCAGTGTTTTACATACATGCCAATATGGAAAAATGTCTTCCTAGAAGAAGAAAATATTTTCCAGAAATATTAGTTTACAGTGAGTAAATTGAAACAGTTACTTCATAGTATCTATGCCAAAAATACATTTAATGAGTGGAAAGTGTTTGCTTCTTCCTTAAAAATACCCAAGCACACTATTAACTAGCAAGGAGAAAGCAGCAATCGGGAATAAAGAAAAAGAAGTACCCTGCTCCCATCAGACTAGCACAGCAGTAAACAAAGTCTGTGCTGCAACTTTCCTAGTTACAAGGATCTCTTTACTCCCAGCTACAAGCTGGAAAGCAACAAAAATATGAGGAAAGAGAACAGGAAAGTGAAAACTGGTTTTTCCACCCTGCCTGAAGATTTTACAAATTTAAAATGGAATAAGGTTAAAGAAGTTAAAAGTGGCTACAAATTCACAACTGCTTTATTTCAAATGAAGGGTTTCCCCATCAGCACCTCTAACTTCTTAACAACCACTAACCCTAAAAATTCAGTCTGGAATCTAAAAAAAAAAAATGAAAGCAATTTTTCTTCCTTTTCACATAACATCACAAGTAACATTTTCAATAGGTCATACCAATATATTCTGCTTTCCATGTGTAACCACTGTGCTCATTAAGACCAATACAAGCAGCCAATCACCACTGAAGGTGAAATAAAGACCGCTGATCATCAACACAGACTAGATATCTACTAGTTAACCCAGTAGATTTAAAACTCATTAAAAAAACAACTAAACAGTAAAATCTTTTTTCATTATGGAGTTGGCAGAACACTTTGATTAAAAAAAAAACCCTACTGTTTTTAGAATAGAATAGCATCAGGTTAAAAAAAAAAAAGCAGCATGGCATTACTAGTCAGCTACAACTTTTCACTCTTACATTTCTAGGTATTAGCACTTCACATATGCAATAGCACTAAAATTCAAAGACCAGGAACTTGAACTCTGCAGAGGTATTATCTCAATTTTATGAGCAAGAAAATGGAGGGACAAAGACCGTAACAAGGTGTGCCTGTGTCAATACCAAAAGCATGTGGCTTCATGTTATACTTAATCTGCTGTAAATTAGGGGGTGGGGATGGAGAAGGAAACACCCAGAAGGAGCAACCCTGCCCCTGCTTCCAGCTGTACATTCCTACCACTCACACGGAATACGCTCTAGCAATTATGCAGCTGCAAGATGAACTCGTTTGGTGTACTGATCCACTAAGAAGCTGTGCCTTTTTAGTGGGTTCTTCAGGGTTTTTCACCTGGCCAGTGTGTCAGTCTGACAGCCAGCCAGCAGTGACACCCAGGTACATGCCATGTCTTGCTTAGGAATCCACAAGAAGTTCAGTTTATATTGTCCCCAAAAAAGAACTGTAGTTTTGAGACAGCCTAGCAAAAAGGATGACTTCCTCTCAGTGTCACCTGCTCCTTAGCTTATCTTTATGTAGAGGTATACAAGGCGAACAGTAAGAGAATTTGCTAAATTACTTCACACTCCAGGTGTTCAGATGCATGAAGCCTGAAATCAGAGGAGTAATACAGGTTTTCTAGCCTGGGTGCTTTTCTTGGCTGTGGGTCAACCCAAAATAACAGTAATTAGTAAGACAGGCAGGCAGGACAGGATCTGGCAGAACTCAACAAGAAATCCAAAACTTTCAAATGCCCATCTGTCTGTCTTCTCTATATAATCCTGTCCTCCATGTAATCTTGTCAGTTGTTTTGCAGCTTAGCTGGTATCTTCAAAGAGTCTTTCAAAAAGAAACAAAAAAACCAACAACAACCAAAACCAAACAACACTATACTAGCTCAAAGATTAAGGCACACAAGATTATTTTGTTTTTCAAAGAGCACAGGCAACAGGGCACGTAAAATCTTGTACTCTATATTTTAAAGGCTAAGGTCAAGCTGATAAAGGCCAAGCATAAGAGCACAGTGGAGATGGAAACAAAATGCTGTATTTTCATTTTTATTGGGGTCTTTCATAGCAGTCTTTGCACTGTAGTACATGTCAATTTTGTCTAATGGACACCAGTAGATCAGTTTTTTTGAATTGTGAAGGGCTTTTCACAAAGAGACATAAACCATAGCATGGGACTGAGTGCACCAAGATTTTCAGTGATGCACTTGCTACTAGTGTCAGACCCCCATGGGGACTGTAGCAGAAAGCACAGCTCAGGAAGCACTGGTAGAAATCAGCTGAGCCTCCTCCACCACGTGGCTTCAAGAAGCAGAAGTCTACCAGGGATGAAGGGACAAAGGCTGTCACCTGGTCTGCCAAGATGAACCCAACAAAACATTAAAGAAAAATCTAGTAAGGGTATGAAATACTAAGGCCTCAAATGAAAGTGCGAACACCTGCAATGATGTTGTCATTTAGGCAATCTGTGGCACAGCATTTCTCATATTCACTCTAGATGCTGTAGAAGACTTCTTTCCTGGCTTACATCCTCACATAGATAGGTTCCTGCTAAGGCTGGGCCTTTTGGCCTTGCCAGGAGATATCTGAAGTCCTGAGAGTGAAATAACAGCAGCCTCAAGGCTCCTCTCCATTCTCCCACTGCAGCAACTCAAACACAGCAAAAATGCCTTTGCCCTTCTGCACCAGTCTCACTGCAATTTCCTAACACAGTCAAAGGTAGGCATCGGAATAATTCACCACTCCGGCTTAATCCATCTTGGGCACTAACTGCAAAAACAAGTAAAAAGCCAAGTCTCTCAGGAAGTAGAACTTATACTCTATTTAACCAATTAAAGCATATTCTAGGATAGCTGCATTAAACCTGTATGAACACTGATACATGCTAATTATAGTCTCTAGCTGCTTAGAAGGCATCACTTGTTGGGGGGTTTTTGTGCCACAGAGTGGGAGAGAATAAATTGTTGTTGCTTAATGCAGAGAAGAGCAAAGGTGGGTTATTACTGCTCTCTAGAGCAGGCTGGAAGAGAGAACAAAAGATCAGAGCAACATGCAAAGGGTGAACAGAAAACTTTTTTCCTACAATTTGAGAGCAAAAATAGGTGCCAAGCAATTACTTGGAAAAAACCCTGCTACTGTATCTGGCATAAGAAAATACCCCCAGGTTTTTCTTATGAGGGGAAAAAAAGGGGACAAAAGAGCAAAACATGTGATGGGAAGGAAAAAAAAATACCTTTTGCTAGACAAAAAAAAAAAAAATAAAGAAACGAAGAAAAGATTTGAGGTGGTAACAAGAGCTAAAAGCATCCTGAAAAGGAGTGAAACTGCTATGCAGGTCTGAAGAACTTCACTTAAAGTCCAAACATGTCTTGTCACTGTTGTCCCCAATTTCAGACCTCCTTTACTTTACTTAAAATATATTTGCTTTAAAACATAGCTATTTAAAACACACTGTTACATCCAGATTTGTCCTCAAAATATTCTTCTGCATGAAAAAATGAATTCAAAGTTGTTATTTCCCAATAGACATAGCAAGAAGTTACTGAACTACTCAGCATCCAGAAGCTAAGATGGAAAGACACCTGGTGGAGTCTCTAATGACACAGTCAGAGGTACAGGCAGCAAATTGCTCACCTATCTCTGGATGCTAATGAGAAGGTTTAATTTCCTTCCATCTTCTGCCTGTAGTCCTAGTGTAGCCCACCATTTGCAGACTTATTAACACTAAGCAGCCTAAGTAGCTGTTTATTTATGGTGAAGTGCTTAATGCTACAGGATATTAACTGGCAATAACCAATTATGAATTTCTAAATCAACACACACATATTTGAAGCAGCAGTGTAAAACTAATGGTGATGTACTGAAATACTGAAAAGGGACTTCAAAAGTAGAATGAAAGCTTTACCAATATTTGTTGATTAGAAACAGAGAGAGACATCTTCATGGAACAGTCATTTTCTGTTCTCAAGGACGGCAAGCAAAAAATACTTGACTTAGAAAGTCAGAATGTTGATAATTTGTCTAACTTTTCAGATTTCAGTCCCCCTTGCTACCACGAAAACCATAATCACAGTGTCATATAGTTCCCTGCACAATGCTTTACGCTGTCAATTCAGCTTAATTCAGGAGTATTTTTCACTCCTAAAACGGTTTGTCTGCAATATCCTTATTGAAGATCAAAAATTTAACATATGAAAACAACTCATTCTCTTCAGCAGAGACCAAAGCTTGCAAAGAAGAGAAACAACTAAAGCACAAGAGAAGGCTATTGACAGACACAAAGGTTAAAGAGAAATGCAAGTTATGAAGAGAAACCATTATTAGGAAATAAAGAGGTACTTTTTAGTTATACGGAAGTTTTGAAAAGAATCCTACAAAAATAACCAAGAACTTATCACTGCAGAACACAGAACAGCACTGAGACTTCAAACAAGGAGGACAGAGGACGCAGAAAGATAGCAAAGAAGTCTATATATACAGGCAGATAAAAGATGAAAAGGGATACTTTAAGTCAACTATTTAACAGGAAAGGCAGAGATGAAGAGCAAAATTAAATGTCTTCTTGACTGAAGCCTTCATAAGGAACTTAATTAGGAAAAATATTTATGGCAATTAATTTTTAACAAGGAGTCAGAAATACAGGCTAGAAAAGAAAAATACTAGTTAAATATTTATACAAGTTCAATGCATTCAAGTCAGCAGAACATGACAAAATTGATTCGAATTTCCTGGAAGAACTAGCCGAAGTAATTACTGAACCATGACAGATAACTGCAGAGGTCTTTTGTAGAAAGACGCAATCATAGAAGACTGAAGTCAGGCAAACAGAAGGACCTTAGATGCTTTTGATCACACACCCAAAGGTTTCACAATAAAGCTGAGCTATTGAAGCAGCTGTTTACTTCTGCAACAGTTAGTGCTGTTCCCTCCTCCCATACTGCCAACCTGGTTCTAGAGCTCGTTTGACCTCTTAGTGAGCCGGTTTTACTGAATCGCCTTCCACTTCAGTGCACTAGCTGAACTAGCTGCTCATCAAGGGGCTGGACAAGCACAGAGGGTATCACCAACAATTAACCCTTCCAGCAGCAGCTAGCTGTTAGGTCCACTCAGTCACAATATGAAGTGCCACACTAGTTTTGAGAGGTAGACAGAAAGGCACAAGAAGTCGTTCAGCAATCACCGATAACTGCATTACAGCATTCAGAGCATGACTATTTTTCCTATTCCTTTTCCTAAAGCAGCCTAAATTTGCTGGGTAAGTCTACAACACAGAGATTTGAAAACATACTCTTCAGCTGCAGTAACTCCAGAAGACAGCAGGAAGTTTGAAAAGCCATCCGGCAATACCAGGTATCTTGTCCCTGGGGAAGGCCCAGCCAAAATTTAATTGCAGTGTCTAGCTAGACCAGAGCCTGCTACTTGAGTAGCCCTGATACTGAAGCTAATGAAGCAACAACCGGCCAGCACGGATTTGTTTAGAAAAAAGAATCTGATTTCCTTTTGATAAAATAACCAAACTACTTAAGAGGAAGATGACACACGTCACAGAACATGATTTCTCTAAGGTTTTTTGGTACTGTTTTTGCCTTACAGCAAACTAATACAATCTACCGGAAATCGCAAGGTAGCTCAAGCACTTGCAAATAGTGCTCTCAAGCCGTAGCTACCCATGTTTTCAGCTGAACCACAATGGTATTTTCAATACAGGATCAGATGAAATCTGTGCCACCTCATGACAGATACGGTACTTTCAGCCACAGCTGGGAACGCAGAAAAGCTGGTAATACACAAGTGGCACATTTGTGAGTGCAGGAAATACCAAAAGATCATAATGTGACAACAGTAACAGACTCTACCGGACACCGACATGTTGACTTGGACAAGTGCATAATTCTGCATACAGAAGTCTAAAGAAAAAACAAGAAAAAAGAAATTAAAGGAAATTTGAGCATCAGTCCTCAGAGAAGTGTGGGATTAGACAGAAGCACAAAGCGACTACGCTGCTGTTAAAAAAAAAAGAGCTTGCAGAATAACACATCTGCTCAACTCAACACCACCAGTGTCCCGTTTTGCACAACAGATTTCAGGAAAACATAGACATAATTAGGCTGAGGTTTCACAGTAGCTTAAGACAATCTAGTTGCTGGCTGTCACAGTCCCACCCTCTGCCTCGCATTGGCTTCAGTACTCATCTGACCAGTGCTTGCTGGCAGCGCTACATCAGCAGCAAAACCACGCCGCTTCATAAAAAAAAATGTTTTCTGCCAGCTTAGGGCGTTTGTGAGTCACTTCAAGCGCTGATGGGAGTAAGAAAGGCATGCAGTCGTAACAGTGACAGTCAGATAGCTCAAACTGTTACGGAATGGCAGCTTAGTTCTGACAAAAGCAACAAGTACACGGAGATACAGAAAGCGCGACCCATGTGGTGAAGTAGAATGAATCAGTTTGCTTAGGCCAGAAAACAGATAACTAAGATGGAGGACACGGCTGCAATTTGCAAATGGGCACAAGGTCTTTCTGAAAATGACAAACGGTTCACTAGAGAAAGGAAAACAGAATCTGCTCTATTTGTAGCAAAGATGACATCAGGCATTAGAAAAAGCATTTTGACTATAAAGACAGTCTGCTGTAGCACTCCTGTACCTACAGGGGGGTACCTCCTCTGAGGACTTAATCTACTTATCAGAGTAGGCAATAGATTTGATAACTTTGTGGGTTACCTGACAAAACAGAATTTTTGTTAGTCTTATTATCCAAGTCCAGGGCACTGTGCACAACACAGGTAGAAATGTCATTTAAGAATGCAGCAAACGTATGGCGAGACCTCTGCTAGCAACAGTTAAAAAAGAACTGGAATAACTTTCCTAATGCACCAAACACCTTAAATGTCTGATTCACTGTTCTGTCTCCGGAAGAACAAAATAAACTGCGTATCTCTGTCCTAAAGGAGGTACCTACATACTTTACCCATCAGTAAGTAACATTATAGTTGTTTCCCTGAAGAGCAAAGCACAGATGCGACCATTTCACCCTTGCTGACATTTGATGGAATTTACTAAATTCAGCCACTAACAGACAGCAGCTATATTACAGCGTGCAGGGAACATGAGGAACAGCAGGTAACATGTAATTCACAAAATGAAAGACCCCTCAAGGACAAAATAAATTTATAAAGAGCATGGCTTTGCAGATTATAATTGCCATGTAAGTAGAACTACAGTCTTATCTAATTACAGCATCTCAATCACACAAGAAGGAAAGTCAAACACAGTTCAGAGAGTTTTTTCTGACGCAAAGCTAGCATTTCTCTAATTCAAAGGTGATAGGCCAGGCACAGTCTCCAAGTTCTGAAAAAGGGTTAAAGGATGCAAGATGGAATACTTTTTAAAAGCGCCATTCATCTATGCTTGCAATTCCTCAAAAGAGAAAGGAAGCAAGCAAACTGCTGTAATAAAACTTTTTAGAAATGAGATACTACGTTCATTGCAAACTGGGTAGTTTTAATCCCACTTGCCAATATTTAGGAAAACCAACCATTCCTGCCCACGCAGTTTTACTTTTATCAAGTCATGCTAAATTTGGTCAAAACTTTGCAGAAGGCTCAATAAAAGTGACATAAATGCCTCTCTAGGAACAAAACCCAAATTACTACAGTATCTGGAAGTTCAAAGAAAACCTGTTCAGCTGCTGTCAACAATATGCTAATACACTGCTGCTGAGGGCTGGAAGGAGAAGAGTCCCAGGTGTTGTTTCCCTTCATGTAAAATCCACTGTTTAAATATCACAAGTTTTCATGCTGCCACAGATGTAAAATAAAGTTAACTGCAAACACACTCCTAGATAAAAGGCAAAGTAAAATTACACAAGATTTGACCTTCTACTTCCCCCCCAGACCCTCTGCTCAGCCAGTTCAGTTAGCTAACCCAGCAAAAAACAGCTTACATTCTCTTTACCCGATTAGCAAAGTGAACAGGCTCACACGAAGGTGAGCCCCAGAGCAGTACAAGGTGGCATGTGGAAAACAAGGGAAGGAAGCGAGAACTCCCCCATCCTGTTGGCAGCAGTAAGTTATTATACTGTCTCTCATGTAACTTCACCCTCCTTTCAAATGCCTGTTAGCCAGTCTGGTTCTCTAAACAGCCATTTATGCCCAGAGATGGGAGGCACTATTTCTTTCGGTATGACTGCTTGGCTTTGAAGTATTTGCCTGAAACCCTTCTACTGCACTCAAAGCTGCTGCAGCAAAGTTTGTCTTTCAGGCGACACATCAGCCTTGATTACTAACTACCCCGATGCAAATTAGTTATACATTCCAGATGTGAAGAAAAAAAAACCCCTGCCTGGGGTACCTTTAAGCTACTCACCCGTTAAACGCCGCGCATAAAAACGCAAGCACAGCCGCTTGCAGGCTGCTGGCCAGCACTACGCCCAGCACCGGTGTCTTGCTTAGCACCGGTTAATTAACGAAAAAAAAAAAGCGACAGGGCTCGCTGCCTGCCTGCCTCCCTGCCTGCCTGCCTCCCCGCCGCCCCCTCAGCCCCTCCGCGGCGCAGAGGCAGCCCCTCGCGGCCCCGNCTGCCCCCCCGCCGCCCCCCCAGCCCCCCCGCGGCGCAGAGGCAGCCCCTCGCGGCCCCGCCCCCTAACGGGGGCGGCTGCCCCGCCGCGGCCGGCCCCCGCGCCCACTCCCCAGCCCTCCCCGGGGCAGCAAGTCCGGGGGGCGAGCGCCGGCGCCCGCCCCTTTCTCCGCGTCCCGGCGAGAGGGAAGGCGCGGCCCCCCGGCAGGAAGCGCCGCTCCTCCAGGCTGAGGAGAGCGGGACGCGCCGTCGGGGGCCGGCCCGCAGCCCGGCCGCGCCGCCGGGGCGCGGGAGGCGAGGGGAGCCCNAGCGCCACCGCCCGCCCCCGCGCATGCGCAGTTGGCCCCGCGCCGGGCCGCGGGGAGCGGAAGGCGGAGGGGCGGCGGCGGCGGCGGTGCCGTGGGGGGCCGGTGGGGCCCCGGTGGGGCCCCGGCTGGTCCCCGGCGGTCAGAGGCTGGGCCCGCAAAGTGCGGAGGGAGCGGGCGGGCCGGCCGCTGTGCCGTGGTAGCGGGTCTCCGTGCCCACTGGGGCACCTGGTGCGCCACGGCGGGTTTCGTGCCTCTAATTGCATCGGAAGGAATTAAAGCTTGCGTTGTGTGTTTACGTTAAGTAGAAAAAGAACTCGCTTCGCCCAAATAAACCGCGGAGATCACAAACTGCGGAATCAAGAGGGTAACTGCAGATGTGCTGGTGTTCGTGAGGGAACCGGGGACCTCTGGGAGCGGGCCACGAAGATGATGGTGGAGGTCAGAGCACCTCTCCTGTGAGGACAGGCTGATAGAGTTGGGTTTTTCAGCCTGGAGAAGAGAAGGCTCCAAGGATACCTTACAGCAGCCTTCCAGTATCTGAAAGGGGCTTACAAGAAAGCCAGAGAGGGACCTTTGACAAGGGCATGTAGTGATAGGATGAGAGATAATGGCTTCAAACTGGAAGAGGGGAGATTTAGATCTCAGCAAGAAATTTTTCAGCATGAGGGTGGTGAGACACTGGAACAGGTTGCCCAGGGAAGCTGTGGATGCCCCGTTCCTGGGAGTGTTCAAGGCCAGGTTGGATGGGGCTGTGAGCAGCCAGGTCTAGTGGGAGATGTCTGTGCCATGGGTGGCTGGAACTAGATGATCTTGACAGTCCTTTCCAACCTAAACCGTTCCATGATTCTGTGAAGACGTGATGTGTCCCAAACAGGGCTGAGGTGGGGAGTCTGTGCCCAACTTTTTGCAGCATTTGTGCCAAATAAGCAGCGTTAAATGCTGTGTTTGTTTAACATCCGTCACAAAACGAGCAGGAACACCAGCCTTTGATACTCACCTGCCTATGCAACGTTTCAAAAAGAGTAGGAACACTTACCAGAATTGAGATTGTATGTGAGTTTGACAAAAGGTGTAACTGGCAGCCACCATGGCAATGTGTAGTCAATGTCCCAGAAATGCACTGTCAAATGTATAATAAATGCAGTAGACCTTCCCAACTGAAAACTATGACTGTGCAAAATCTATGTTGCAGATAGTAAATAGAGCAAAAGCTAGCTCGTTTATAGATGCAAGCAATTAATTGTGAACAGATTGAAATGTTTCAAGCAAAGGCACACATACATTTTTAGTCCGGTGTTCCTCAATGTACTTAGGCTTGGGAATAAAATGTGAAATTATTGCTGGTAAGTAGATGGTGAATTGAGAAAGAGAGATCATGTGTTGAGGGTTATCTAGATCACACTGTGCACAGTAATCTTTTTATCTCTTTATCTAAGGAAATTAGGATTAAGCAACTGCAGTATTGGGTGTTTCCTTTTTCATTCATCCTTTCCACCTCCAAGGACTTTTGAACATGCTGGCCTACTTAATCATATTTGCAAATACGCACGAATCTGGGGAGGTTAAATTCGTATAACATTGAGGGGGAAGAAAAGCAGTTACAGGTGAGAGAAGAAAAGGAGAAGGCAAAGCACAGGTGTCGCGCAGCTGGCTCCCCAACACACAGTTGCGTTTACTGCTTGGCTGCCAACCACAGCTCCGGCTTCGAGCTTGTGCATTTCTTGCACAGAGAGTGTGTCGTAGCGTACCAGGGACCGGCTGAGACCTTGGGGTACTGCTGTAGATAGAATTATGCGCTGGAGACACAAGCCCTCAAGAAACGATGTTTGGTGAAGTTTGTTGCTTGCAGGAGAGCTTGTTCATATGAGCAGTTCCAAGGTCATATTTCCAGGCATAAAGCAAGAAGCCGTGCAGAATTTGGGTTATCCTGCCAACAATTCTTGCCTGAGTAATAATAGGGGAATAATGTTCTCACCTGTTACACCTTCCCTCTACTGAAAGTTGCCACTCCCATCTGGTGGAAATAACAAGAGAGAACACGTCTGTTCCTCATCTTCCAGGGCTTCAGAATATAAACATATGCTGAATTTCGTGGTTGGTTGAGTTTGTGAACTAGTGTAGCTCCAGATCAGATATGCTGCCAATTTTGCTGACTCTGTTTCATGGGCAATAACCTCTTCTAGGAGAGAGGGGAAGAGCAGCAGGGACAGTGATCTGCATCCAGCATGATTTGCCAGGCCTTGGGAGGCAAGATGGACAGCCCTTTCGTGGTGGTGAAGTACAATGCTACAAGAGAAAGTGCCTAATAATGGTATTAAAATACTGATTTTTTCATGGACAAGTTTAAGGGGAGACTTGATCATTTTCAACAATAATTTACAAGGAGAGAAGATTTCTGAGGGTAGATTCTTCATTAATGTAACAGACAAAAACATCATGAAATCCAATGGCTGGAAGCTAAATGTAGGCAAGTTCAGGCCAGAGGTAAGGTTTGAATCTCAAGGCTATAAAAGCATTGGAATAATTTCACTGGAGGTGTGTTAGTTTAGCCATCACGTGAAGTATTTAAATCAAAACTAAGAACATAAATTAAAAATGGCTGTGCTGAGTTAGATCAGAGGCCCTTCTGGCCTGATGTGTTTCTAGAAATGGCCAGTGAGTAAAGGGAGCTCAATAGGTGACGAGATGGAGATCCCAGCAGTTGTTGGACTCATGTCCATTCCCTCTGGGATGTTATGACAGGTCGTCTGTTTTTGGAGAACACCGCTGAGCAGCACCAACATCTTCTTCACAAAGTTGTTAAGTCCTAACCCGGTGAAGTCCTTGGAGAAAAGCCGTTCCAAAACTTGGTATCCATCTTTATGTCTTTTAAACTTACGCTGTATATTTTAAGCAGAAGTTTTAGTGTTGATGCAAAAATCGGTGACAATTTCGGCCCTGTTCTATATAGAAGATCACATCAGTGATGCCTCTGGTTTCTGGTAGCCCTGAAATCACTGAGCAAAATTTGCCTGCAACAAGGTTGATAATTTAAAAAAATAAAAATTCATTGACTCCCATGGATTATTGCCCTCTGTAATCCTGAACCCAAAGCATTTGTTGTCTCCACCTTATCAAGCACAACATTGCACTTTCTTTTCTGGGTAAATCTAGCTTTCCTGGAGACTCTGCTGCAGGTAACGAACCAACTGGTTATCTTTCTGTCACATTTACAGGAGAAATCCATTGTCAGCAATTTACTCAATGATTGGCAAGGTTTTGCCTTCAGCAAAATTCATCGTCTGAGTACCAGTGCTTCAGTGTAAGCATGACACTATATAAATAAGTACATAAATAATAGAGATATATATATTCACTGAGGCATGGAGAGTGTTTAATAGAAAGAGAAGAGAACCAGCATGTTCCTCAGAAATGTAAGTCCATAGCCAAATTACTCTAAGGTTGATAAAACCCGCTTTTTTTAAAGGGAAAAAAGTAGTGTGGCCGTGTTTGCAGCAGTGTGTAGCACAGAATATTTACACGGAAGTTTAGATTAATTGATGTCATTTGATGATCTAACAAAGTACGTCGGGAAAAAAAGCAGGAGGGGGAATAAGAGTAAGCAGAAACTGAAGAGGTTTCTTCAGTGCACAGGAAGTATTTCTTAATCATTTTGATTCTTGTTATGATTGATTCCTGCCTGCAAGGTGGTTTTAAAACTCGTATCATCACACCAAAATGTCGCTGTCAGTATCCAGCGGAGAGGTGGAAAAAGAGCTGAGTAGTGTTAATGCCCATGTGTGATACAAGATCCCCTGGGAATTTGGGCATTTACGCGATCATTGCTTTACCTGCGTATTTCAGATTTTTTTGTTCTCGATATGTATTTCAGAATTTTTTTCAGCCATTAGAGAAATGTGTGCAAAAAGTAGAGACCTTTTACAACGAAAAGAAACTGGTTTAAGACATGTTGCTTGCAAGCTCTTGTGATACTTCAGGATGGTGTAGCATGGCAACAAGTATTAAGCGAACCAAAGGCATCGTAAATGCAGAAGCGGCAAGGGTTTTTTCCTCCCTTTGCTGAAATATATTGTAATTCTTCCCAGTTATCACCAGGTGGCAATATCATGTCCTTAAAAATCTCGTTTTACTCAAGTGGGGAACAGTTAGGCATGAGGAAGTGATGTATCCCTATGCTGAAGGCGTTCAGGAAACGGTTTGCTCACTGTCCCCAGCAAGGTTCAGATTTCCATCTAACTTTGTCTAGTGTGTGCAGAGCAGAGCTATAGCCAGTATTGGAAATATTAAACCTCAAGCCTCCGGGTTTTCATTTGAATTGTATCATTAACTTTCCTTTTTTTTTTTTTTTTTAAGAATCTGGGTTATCAAGAATTCATGATGAAGAGCCTTTTTTTGTCTCTCTCACTTGTCTCTGTTCTGTTTATGAACAGCTTCTCACAAGTGCAGGGAAGGAAATGGAAAGGTGAAGGTACAACGCAAAACCTGGAAAATATTGTCATTGGAAGATGCTATGACTATATTAGAGTTGTGAATCCTGCTGTTGGGTAAGTTTTTTCTTGTTTGTGGATTAGGGTTTTTTTATGTTCTGTACAAAATGGTTATTAATCAGAAGCTTGATGCTTTACTCCTAGCCAGGAAAGTAGTGATCCTATTGAAGCCAAGATGGTTGTAGCTGTCTGGAAACAAAAAGGGAACTTTGACAGACGTCATGTTAATCAAAGTAGTAGAATTAAGGCAAGATTTTTAATCCTTCAACTTTTGATTTCACATTTCTCCCCCTCTAGTGCTACAGTGTTTTGTAAGGAGAACACCGCACAGAAATAGTGGGGCCAGTATTTCTGAAGTGCCAAATCTGACAGCGCTCCTGGGAAGACCAGCTGTATGTCAGGTCATGGAAGAGGGAAAGCACCACACTTTATAGCTATCTTGTGGTACTAAAAGAGACTGTTTAGCTCATCCACCTGAAAAATCAAGTAGTAATCAACTGCTGAAGTATGATTTCCCATGAGCTTTCATCGCCTGGGTTAATTACACAAAACTGGAGATACATCATACGCTTTGCTAAAATGACCACTTTTTCTGTCATCCTTACATTGTTTGGGCTTCAGTAAAAAGGAAAAAAGACTAAGAAGGGCAGTCTCCTGGAGTTCAGTCCTTTATTCTGCCACTAAAATTTTTCTTGATGGTTTGAAGAGGTATTTGCAGAAGGTGCTTGGCAGTGTTCCTGCAGCATTGAATTGTGGTCTTAAGCAAGGTTAGATTATATTGCATAATACGAGCAAATACCACCTCCTTCCCCTAACCTCCCATTTTCAGTTCCTGCTGCAAAACAGGAAGATACAGGACTGAAAACAGGTTTGTGGCTTTTAACAAAGACAAAACAACATTCTTAACTTTTCAGAAGTGTTTTGGTTCATGAAAGAAAAAAATCATCCTAACGTCAATAACACGGTACTAAAATTTCAGCTGAACAATTCAAGCTTGGCAAATTTATAAACACATCACAGTGGAAGTTGCCAGTAAACTTTAACTATAGATTTCTACACATCTGCAGTATAACATCTAATATAAACTATGAAAATTTTAGTCAGTTAACGGTTGTTTAGGTATATGAAATCTGGTCTTGTAGTTGGCTCCGGATGGGTAGGGTTCCTGTTGGAGTTAACAGCTGTCCCTTCATTTACATCTGAAGCAGGATATGAGTAATAATAGAGAATACACTAAAATGAGCAGCATAAAGGATAGTTGCTGTGAAAATGTTAATCTTTATCGTTAACTTATAAGGGCTTTTAGAAATATAAACACAATATTCTGGAAAATATTTTTGTAAGTCTCATGTTTATGACAGTTTTGCGGTCTAGTTAATTCCTGTAATGTTTTCACAATCTAATTTCAAAATTGAGAGGTCTGAAGACATTCATCAAAGTATTCTTGCTCAGAATAGCACAAAGCCAGGCTGGATATTAGGAGTGCTTTCCTGAGTTAGGGCCCAAAATGACATTATAAAAAGAAAAGCTGCACAATTAATTTCATATTATGTGTTTTTTTCTCTTTCCCTTAGGTCTGTAAGCAAATAATGTAATCTAAACAGAATGGAAATTTTGTATTGCACAGGTGCAAAGCACATATTCTAATTATTTATAACCCTATTTGTTCATTGTCTGTTTCTTAACTGCCCCCAGGCTCGCTCTTAACAGTGGCGTGGCCACCTGGATAGGTTTTGCTTCTGAATTTCTATGCAAATAGAATAATTTTTAAAAAATACTTTGCTAACAGAAAAGAAGCTAGCAAAGCATGTCTCTACACTGCAACATAGTTAAAACATAAAGATGTTTATAGAAACATAAGAAAAACTTTCCCTTATGTTAAAATAGAACATGCAAAAAGTCGCAGTTAAAAGATGCATTTTACAAAATGTTATGGTCATGTAGAAATGAGGGATTTGAATGAAAATCATATTTGAAATTTTCTAATAGGAGTATGCTGTATAACACAAATGTTCCTGTAGTGCATTTCCCCAATATTTCTTTATTTGTAGTATGTAATGGAAGTTTTGAAAAATAAATTTTTTAACTGATTAGTGTAAAATAAATCTAATATGACTTATTAGTGTCTATTAAGATTGGAAGGAATTGTCCTGAACTACAGTCCTTCCCCACCCTGTAGTTTCAAAGTGTTTTTGCCAGCTAAGAAATTTTGATTAACAGAGCAGAATAATCCTTTTGATTTATAAGCTGTTCAAACCTGGATGAGAAAACATGAAAAAAAAAAAAATGCAATATGTGAAGTAACCAGAAAATTAATGCTGGATTCAACTGTCAAGAAAGATGTTATGAGTTCAGTTGATCATAATTTACAAGTACTAGCATGAATAAGTGAGTGTTTACAGTAGAGAGCTCTTTAGCAGGAAGAGAGAGAAGTACACATAGTTGTCAGAAGCTAAAGTTTAACATCTTGAAATCAGAAATAGGATGCAAATCCTTTTATCAAGTAAGGCTATTTAAACATTGGAACTACTGATCAAGGGTCATATTGCAACACTGAAGATTTTCAGATCAAGATCCCATATTTGCTTACGAAGTATTGGGATTTTTTATATAATTATTGGAAGGATGACCAAAGATTACTGTAAGAGAATCTGTGGTCTGTTTCCTCATGGGAGCTGCGTAGGTCATTACACAGGGTCCTTTAACTTTAAAGCATCTGCGACATTCAGCATCGCAAAGCAACTCGTTAAAGAATCTCATGAGGGGAAGCACCAGCAGAAGCCTCACTGTTTATGCATCACATTAAATGAGCAAAACACTCTAATGACAAAGTATGGTTTACTTCTTGGGACTACTGTTGTTCAAGCTACAGCTTTGCAATTACAGCTATTCACGTTAGGAATGCTGTATGCACATAAAATACATTATTCTGTTCTGCAGAGTGTTCCCGGCAGAGACATTGTCACAGCGTATGTGGGGAAGGTACTGTGGAAAAGTGGTGAAAGTAGCAATTCGCTTTTTAATTACTCCAGGCAGGCTGAGAGCCGTGACAGATGAGATCCTGCAAATCCAGAGAGATAAGACACTTCCATCCCGAGATGGCCTGCCCTGTCCTTCTGCAGGAGATAGTTGTCCCCAAAGCAGAGCTGGCAGAAGGGAACGGTTGAAGTGCGCAGCCTGGCATCTTATTTCAGGCCTCCCTTCACAAGTGGTTTAAATGCTGAATCCTAACAGTATTCTTGTAGCTGCTGCACAGTGACAGTATGTGTCCCATGGTCATGGTACTCATTCCAGCAAGGTAAAACTGCATAATCCTAGGTCCGATACACATGGAAGGCATTTCTTTACCAAAACCATTATGCTACCATTGATACTTTTTAGTAACTCCTTCTGCGCTTGAATCTGACATTTTAAGAGTAATTTTGCATTTCAGTAGCTTTACACTTTTAGCTACGCTTTAATTGAAATGGCTTTTTGCATCTGGAATATTTCAAAGTGTTTTCTTTAGTATTTCTATGATGCTGGATAGCAAGCTCGCTGTGTATACTGTACCTTCTAAGATTTTTGTTGAATTACTATGTATTTCTAATTCCACACTGTATTCCACTGTCTTCAGTGTTCTGTCTTAAACTTGTGGGCGTTTTAATTTGGGAATTGGAAGAAGTTGGGAACAAATTACTTCCTTGCTCTACTTTGGAAAAACAATTTTGCCGTTTGTTTCCGTTATTACAGTGAGAAGGATTGTTCAGCAATATGGGAAGCATTTAAAAATGCGTTTATTAACAAGGATCCTTGCAGCATTCTACCTAAGGACTATGAATTATTCATCAACCTGTCATTGCACACAATTCCGCCTAACAAGGTAATGATTATTAATGTCATGTTAAGAGTCCTGTGACATCCAGCAGATTGTCCATGACAAAGTTCAAAATGGTCTGAGAGTCATTCTGTGGCTGACTCACGATTCGCTATTTTTAGCCTGTCCATAGTTTACAAAAGAGGCCCAGGCCTGATGGCATTTTTCAATGTGTTTGGCTGCATTTCTTTTATGCAGTAACTTCTCAGCAGCTTCTCTGGTTTTGCACCAGATATCCCCCATTTTTCCTGCTGTGCCAGAAGCTCTGTCATAGTCCCTGACCTTCCGCTCCTACTTTTCCTCAAGTTAGGTGCTCTGCCTGCAAACACGGTGCCTACTATCGTCTTTTGCTTCCACTCCTCACAGCCAAGTCTCAGGGCCATGACATGGTAAAGAAGCTTAAGCAGAAATGAGATAAGACACCGTTGTATGCTAGAAAACAGTAAAGATTCGATGTGCTGGCAACTGCAGACAGCTGTGAAAGTGCAAAAAACACAGGTCTTCCTATCAGAATGTGTGCTTTGGCCTTCTCTAAAAGGTTGTGCTTTAAAGCAGTTTTTCCTCTGGCACAATTATTCCTTACCTCTAAATGATACAAGCTAAAGCAACAAATACTTCTGTCAACACAGCTTTTTTGCAAACACACAAATAACAGCTAGACAGACGATTTTTTCACACTGTAAGCCAACATAACAGTGTGAGAGAATTCTGGTAAGATATATCTGGCTTATAAATATGTCTCCCCTTTTTTCTCCCTTTTCCTAAATCTGCCTGCTGAGGAAGGCAAACCTAGGCCTAACTATATTTAATATAGGTCAGGCTCCATTCCCATCACGGTACCAATGCCCCTCAAGCCTCCAGTGATTAGAGTTTACACCACTGTAAAAAAAAAACAGCAATGAACCTTTGTTCCTCTAAAGACATAGCTAACATTTCTGGTCATTAGCTTTGTTTTGAAAGAAATACCAAAAACATGTTTTAAACTGTTTTCAGCACCCCATAATCTCATTGTGTCCACGCCCAAGTGATTGTTCATTTCTTCTTTATTTTTTTTTTTTCCTTTGTTTTGTGCAGTCTATCTTCTGGGAAAATAATCAGCTGCTAGTCAATACCTTTGCTGGCAGAGGCCGTCGGTACATGTCTCTGGGCGATACTCTGTTTGGCTTCGTTGCAGATTTTCTAAACTGGTGTGGGCAGGCAAACAGTGCAGGTAAGATGATGCGTGCTACACTAAACATATGTCTGTAAAACCATAATGGAGACCGACTGCTGCGTTCTGGAGGAGCTAATTTTGCTCTTAGCCCATGAAATACCAGGGATAGTTTCACTGCCTCATTCTCTCCTGTTGTGTGTGAATATTTAACATTGCAGTCAGGGGAGCGCACAGTGAAATCTGAGCGGTGCTGCACAGGAGGTAAACCTCTTTCTCAGTCCTCTGAATGTGCAGCTCTCTGCATCCCAGGTATAGAGTTAGAATCATTTCAGCCAAATTATTGAATCCACAGAACGACACTGTCTGTGTAAACACAAAGAATGGAAAATGATAGAAAGAAATACAACTTTGAGCTTTCAGTGTTATCTTGTGTTCCATGAATAATGCGTGAATATATTTAATTGCTTTCTAAGGTCACTTTTTATGGCCGTTATCATCTCTCTAATAGCACAAATCGCATGCCTTATTACAGGACTGGACTATGAATCCTGCCCTACCACAGGGGAATGTGAAAACAATGCGGTGGAATCTTTCTGGAGGATGGCCTCAATCACTGTAAATAGTGCATTAGTGCTGACTGCGTACATTAGTGAGTGTGTCCTGGGTGGTTGAGGAAAACATCGCTGGATCAAAACAGATTTGAGTTTGTAACTGTGCTAGATTACACCAGGTGCAGTGTTTTAGCAAGAGGAGCCTAACTTTCATCTTAGCTAAATAATGTATTAAAATTCTGTGTTAGTTTTGTTAATATATATTAAGCATATACTAAACACAGTAAGCCCAGTAGTTGTCTACTGAATACAGGTCCTAAGTGACATTTGACAGCCTTGGTGGAAACCTTTTATTCACAAATCAAACCCAATACAGTGTGCCAAAATACCTTCTTCCTGTACTGAAGAAATTATTTATAGGTGTGAGAAACCAGTTTGAGAAGATGCACTGAATTAATGCATTGGCTATTTAGTTCTTGTCCTCTCTACTGCAGCGACCTGCTGGGGTGCTGGTTTGGGTATTTTTAAAATTCTGATAGTCTTCTTGGTAAAATTCTTTTTTTGGTCATTGTTGCTTGCAATACAATACGGAGTCATACGACAAACCTGCAAGATGAGTTTTGAAAAAAAAAAAATTGTTCTGTATTGCAGTATGCGCAGCATAGTTCTGGGGTGATACATGTCTTGTTGAATGGTTCTGCAGATGGAGGAGCCTATCCAGAGCCAGGGTAAGAAAACTGATTTATTTATGTGTACAAGGTCTGATGCCTGCAAAAAAAGGGTCAACCAGTTGCTTGGGTCTTCTGCTGCACAAAGCATGGGAAGTGTAGCTGAAAGAGCCTGTTGCATCAAATGCTGTGTTGTGGAGACAGCTGTTAATTGTCCCCAGCTGTAGACATTGACATGAGATGGATGGAAACAATCCTTTTGACTCCTGCATTTTACAAACTGCTCTGGCAAGCAGGATAAATGCTCTTTGAAAGCAGCCTTCAAGTCAGCCAACATACTGTGGCAAAGTGTGTATGTCTCAAAAAAGGTGAGTGTTACAAAATTTGTTCAGGGACATCGCCAAGGAGAGGACGAGCATGGCCTCTGTCAGGCCTAGGAGCAAACTTTGTAAGTTCTATGGTGAAAGTACATGGTCCTGCTATTTCTCCACGACCAAGAGAGGAGGTGGCTTCAGGTCCGTTGTGGGTGAGGAAAGCAATTGAGAAGGATAATAGCAGAGATTAGCTTCCTTTTCTCCTTATTCTCTCATTTATTAAGGACAGATGTCTTTTCCCTGATTTATATGTGTACCAACAAGCAGAAATTCATCTAAGCTTAAAAATACACCCTTAAGAACGTCTACTGACTATGTGGCTGTAGTGACTGCCTGCCTTCGAAAAATACATCTTTCCTCACCTCAGCAACTGTCCTGTCCAAGGCAGATTTAAAAAAAATTCTTCAAAAATTCCATAGAACAGATCCTATTCCTGTGTGCTCACTGAGAACTAAAAATAATCACTGAAAAGTTAATTTTATCTCCAGATAGGAGAGAAACAAAAGACATCTGTTCCAGAACACCTACTACCTACTTACCTCCATCCCCCAAAAGGTCCACCTCTGTACACAGCTTTTAGCTAATCAAGACTTATATGGTCTCCTTGGGTTGGTCAAGTGGTCAGCTGGGATGAAGTCTTCTGCAGATGATAATATCTGGCAGCAGGTCAATACCCAGAATCCGGTATAGAGTCCTTATTTCAGAAACATTCCTTATTTCTGTTAATCTACAGATTCCTTATTTCACAAGCCTCTGACACATAAATTAATTCTTTCCATCAGTTCTCTGGGTTACCTGCCTGGTGGTATGACCAGTGAAATCTCCACCACTGGAACACAGCCTGCTCTGAAAAAAAAAATAAATCCAAAGCCAGTTACTCCATCTGTTTTCTTTGCTGTGTATCTTCTGGCCCATTTAAAACTGAATTAAAGAGATCTTGTTTCAAAGAAACTTAGAGTTGAATAATTAATAACAGAAGGTAATCTGGAAGACCTGCCTGTCTTCCTAAACATCTCTCTGGTCTGTTTTCAGGCGTTTCAAAGCCACTTCCAAAGTTTATCTTGCGTTACAGTTTGTACACTTAAATCATCATTGAGTCACCTATTACCATTTCAGTTAAGGTTTATTTATCACTTCACTGCAAAATAACTTCACTTATCTACACGGTATGAGTGTAGTTGGCAGACTTCTTTAATAGTAATAGTCAGTTCAAAAATTGGTTTACTGAAGCCAATTGTTCTTCCACAGTTTCTGACTTCTCTATTTATATTTTGGAGAAAGCTGCATTTTTGCTGTGAGTAACATATGCATGAATGGTTAAATGGGTTAAAAATAACTGGAATCTTTATTTTTGGTTATCTTTTCACTATGTGTTTAAGACAGGCTTGGAAAACTTGGACAGAAGGGCAAACCTGCTGTTGGTGCTACTGGTCTCTGGTTAGCCACTGCTGTACCAGAGTTGACCAGAGAGGGCAACTGTTGGTCTCCACCTCCTCATGTTCCACTTCTTCAGAAGTTTAAAATAACTCACTAGCTTCACGAACTGGTCTCAGCTGGCTGTCAACAGAGCTTCCACACCAGAGCACCAGTAGTTTGCCTGCAGACATCAGGAAGACAGAGTGGTGGTCACATTGCCACCACTGGTCTCATCCAGGAGGTGACAACTAATGGTCCCTTCTAGTCTAGGGGAACTCGGAGCATTTAAAGTGGCTAAGAGACACTGCAGTCCAGGAGCAGATATTTAAGACCACCCATGACAGGCAAATTAGAGCACATATCTAGGCTCAGTCTTGGACCAAGCATTCAGTGCAGACATAGCCCTTGCAAGCTTTCTGAGGGGGGAAAAAAAGAGCAATTAAAAGGTTGGAAATCATTACAGTACATCTTGCTGGAAAGGTTAGAAATCTGTGGCTTTGAAATGCCTGCATCTCACAAAAAAAAAAAAAGAGTTTACAGACATTTGGATTTGGCATCTTTAGATTAGATATTAGGAAGAAATTTTTCACTCTGAGGGTGGTGACGCACCAGAACAGGTTGCCCAGGGAAGTTGTGGAGGCCCCATCCCTGGAAGGCCTGGTTGGATGAGGCTTTGAGCAACCTGGTCTAGTGGGAGGTGTCCCTGCCTGTGGCATGGGGGTTGGAACTAGATGATCTTGAAGGTCCCTTCCAATCCAAACCCTTCTATGATTCTATGATTTATTTGCCATTTTATTATTTCATTTTAATTGTTATTTAAATACTTATCAAAGTCAATTTGCAAAAAGAAATAAAGTGGAAGATTCCCTACACAAGGGATGGACACATCTAGAAGTTTCTCCTTTATGGTCTTATGTATCCTAGACAAATACTTCATGTTACTGTTGCTGTGATTCTGTACCTGGGTTTTGTTTTTTTAATTTAAAGCAAAATTGTATTGTATATAAAAGCAATAACTACAAGAATGACCTTTTTCTTTTTTACTAAGTATCAAATGCTTTCTGGTTTGTTTTTGCATTTTTTAAAGTTCACTTCATTCTAAGTTGTAACCTTTTTTCAGCTGAGCCCCTCTACGATGAAGAATACGAAAACAAAACTTCTGATTAAATGTCTTTGACGTTTGAGGACATTCAGAATGTGGATCGGATTTTTTCTTCTCTGTGTTGAGTCTGATTGTAATCAAAAGATATAAATGTAAAATCCAGCAACCCCATATCCTACAGAACGATCAGAGCCTTGATTAATGCAAAGGGGGGAAAGGATTATTTCTTTTTCATGTTCTTTATAGTTCTAAAAATGTCTTTCTTGAATCAGTTTTTTTGCAGATTATGAAATACCTAATCTCCAGAAAGACAAAATCTCACAAATTGTCATCTGGGTTGTAGATGATATTGAAGGACCAGATAGGTAAGTTATGTCTTCCAAAAAATTTAATTTCTCCTTTTTGGACCTGCCTTCAAAGTTTCGCCTTAGCTTTCAGTTTGATCATATTTGCATAGCAATTAAACTAAAAATATTTTAGATGCTTTCACTAACACAGAAGGCACACCCTGCCATATAAATAAATCCTAATATTAGGTCTGGAGTCCACTCTTAGAGAGATGTTTGTGTGGATCTCAGATCTTGAGTGAAGGTAATAGCACATACAGTTTTACTAAGAAAAGTGTCAATCTGAATTTTGGATTAAATGCTGACATAAAATACTTCTTTCTCCTTGTCATATGCATTCTTTGCATTTTCACCTATCCTGTTTGAAAATTAGTAGAAGCAGAGAAATACCACCAGGGGGCTCATCTTCTCTCAGTACTTAAAATCAATCTAATAGTAAAAAGTGGGCTTTAAAAAGGGTCTAATTTTGCTGTCCATTTCATTTAAAGAACAAAACAAAAGCAAACAAACAAACAAAACAAAACAGATTAGTCCAAACAGAATAGCCTGTTGGTAGATAGCCAAAGACCAAGTGATGATTTTCAACAGGAATGTAATGAAAAATGGACTCTGAAGTTAAAGAAATGAAATCATTAGGCCAGAAATTAGGCCTTGGGATTGATTAAAGGAAGAATTAAATATTCTCCTATTTATTATAGCTTTTGTAGGTGTCCCTACAAGTGTAAATAAATGAATCGGAGGGTGGAGGAGCAAAGGAAGTCAGTTTTACCCCAACCATCTGCAGGGTCCCTGAAGTTTGGTATAACATGGTGGCATGTTATATATTTTATTGCTCTTAAAACTGCCCTGGCTGAAGAGGGCCAGAGAAACGGTCTTGGATGTCACTGTATCCACCACTGGTGACTGAATCCCTGATGTCATCTACATTCTTAGGAGCATGAGTCTTCTGTTCTTGCTACTCGATGCTTTTTAGTTGCATCCATTCATTTTGTGTCATTTCCCTTTCACCTCTCACCTCTTATTTCTCCTTTCTCCTTTTGCTTCTCTTTCATTCAATTTTGGCATGGCAAATGCAGACCACATATTTTACCATAGTGCTGTGGAGTCTAGGAAGCATGCTTCAGTTTAGCATTTCTCAGCCTTTCTCTTTAAACCAAAGAATCATACCCTTTTAGAAAAGGTATGATGGGTTTAGAAAAAAACCCATACAGTTCACCGTTGCAAAGGTCACCCTTATTATGAAGAAAAATTAAGAAAAGCACTGGATGTTAATTTATCTTTCAGTTTGTGCTTGTCTGGATGCATGGGGACATTTGTGTATTTTTATTAATTGCTTTTTACAATGATTTAGTTGGTTCCCGTATGACTTCTTTAGAGTCATGGGTTTTTACTGACCACTGAGCAAGTAGCACTGGCCTTAATACTTGATGTTGGTGCAAGTTTTTAGAGGTCTCAGTACATTCTGTACTATGCTACACTTTTTTTGCTAATTGGACCACAAATTTAAAAATTTAGACGCAGAAGCTGCATTTAGGATTGTTTCTGTTTTTTTCTCTCTCCTTGTGTTTTTCTATTGTTCTGTATTCAAGAGAGGGGACAAGCTTCTAACAAGAAGAATAATTCTAATTTATTGTAACCACCTTATTCTGTAAAGACAGCTAGCATCAACTTTAGCACCACCTAAACAGCTGCCAAAAACAGTACAAATGAAACACTTACTTATTATTTTACAAAATTACTTAGCTCTATTCTGTTTGTCTAGTGAAATATTAAAGGTGGGAATATTGGTTAATAGAATCTGTGAATGCTACACTGGCTGAAGAGAATCTTCCAGTCTCTGCAAACTGAGTAGAAAATGTTAAATGACTGTAAGAAAATGAAGCATTATAAATAGCAATGTACACCAGTTTTACATAGGTGCTAAGGAATACAGAAGAGGCAAACTAATGGGGATTTACTTTACTAATTCCATCAAGTTCAGTGAAAGGAACTTTATTAGAAAATAAAAGACTTACAATATTAAAATCCTTTTTTTGCAGAGATTCCTGTGGAATTCATACTGTAAAGATATTAGAAAACAGGCTAAAAACCCTTGGTTATGATGTCACCTGCACTGACAATTACGAGTAAGTGAAAGTCCTTCACTAATATGGCGTATTTGCAGAAGCACCTCATCTATTTTAAATGATTTCTTACCTTCTGATACGTAAGTGCCCTTAATGTTGTGTCTTCAGTGGGAGATTGATATCTTGAAGAGGTGATGTCACATTTTTCAGATTTACATTTTTTCAGCCATGAATTGAACAAGACACTGCACCGTATTGGATAATTGTATAATTAAGTGGAACATTGTACTTACCCAATGTCAGACACAGAAGATGGCCTCATGTATTCCACTTCACTGTAAAATCTTTATTTGGATTGAAAATCTAAACAACAGTTAAAAACACTATTGAATGTCTGCAGAATTACTAGTTATTCACAGCAGATTGTAAAATAAATATAGTTGAAGGGAAGCTTTAGCCATAATAATACTGTTGAGTTTGTTTTGTTTTTTTAATTTGTTTTCCTTGTTGCCTGAAAGATGCTAAATAAAATGATATCTTCACAGGTCTGTAATGTTCTTACTCTGCCTGGATTATCCTGACAATTCTAAGTGTACCCTTTCATCGTAAGTAAAAGAAGTTCAGTCCATCCTCAGTGTCATTACAGCCACATAAATAATGCAGAAGTCAACGGTTCAACAGCTCCTACCTCTGTCTTCTATTATATATTGCCCACAAGCAATATATAGTATTCTTGATTTTATTACTTACTGCGTATTGAGTAAGCAGTTTCTGTCTGCAAATCGTGCACAATTGTCTGTGAGCACCTGCTATTCAAAATTAGGTGTTAATCCGTTCTGATTGATCACACAATCATACTGTATATCACTGATGGTATGGATGAAGTTTGTAAATATCAGCGTTCTGATGCAAAATCTGTTACAAATTTGAAATTGCTTTCATTAATATTCTTCCTTGAATAATGCGACTGTGGGTCAAATTGCAACACATCTAGAGGACATTTCTTCAGCTATCGGAACTTTTGGTTCCAATTTTTGAGGAAGTTTCTTTTTAATCTTATGTTTTGTGTGCAAACCCAATTTCTATATTTTAATGTGTTTACCTTGGGCCAGTAGATTATCTGCAGAGAATGCAGATTACACCCAAGATACAACTTTCTTAATTAGCAAGCATCACTCCCAAACTAGGTTTTAATAGTTTCCTTTCTTATCCATATTTTCCTTTATTATATAAAGAGGAATAGATTAATTTATGATATATTTCAGTGAATTTACAGTAAAGATGACTTTTCAATTGTGGCTAAATTTGTTAATCTATATGCTGTTGCATGTATAGGTACACATAAGGTATTTGAACATATGAATATGAAAACTTCCTCACAGTTTGGAAGGTTGCAGGATATAGATGCATAAAAGTTGTTCTCTAGTTGTATTATTTTTATGCATAATCCATACATTTGGCCACATCCTATCTCCTACTGTCCTTTCTGCCCTAATTCAAGCACCTGAAAATATTCTGTATGTTAATACCTCTGTAATACTGCAATAATAACTTCTGCTGTAAAAAACCTGACTTGCTGTCCCAGGTTATGGCAGCAGAGAAGTGCGTCTCCTGCTTGCCTGCCTGTGGGTGTGCGGCAGTAGCGCTTCATGCAGTACAGCAAAGGAGGTGTAGATCGCTTTCTGTAGCATATGTTCAGTTTTTAATACACCCTTACAGGGAAGGTGAGTATTCTCTCTTCCTGCTGGCCACTGAAAGCTTTTACTCATCTTGTGATGCGACAACATGTTTTCTTACATCCAAATAATATCCCAGCACCAACCTATAAAAGTGTGATTAAAACTGGCATTTTAGATACCACTGGTATCTCCAGACTCCTTCTAGGTAGTAGATCATAGAACAGGCTTCCAGGCCTGTTAAGGCATTTGTTACTAGATACCACTTGCATGGTAGATTAAAATAGGGTTTCCTTGTTCTGCCAGTGACTGGTAAGGCTTTTGTTCGTGTGTCAAAGGAAAATACAGTTGTCCCATGCAAAATCACAGCTGTGAACATGGTTGCAATATTAGCAAACTAGAGGAAAAAGCACTTTACAGGACTTTAAAGAACATAATATTGATTTTTCTCTCCTCCCAGGCTTTAAACCATTTCCCTCAAAATTTTGTGATGTGGGTACATTCCTCAGCTGAGGCTTTTGCAAACCATTTTCTTTCACCTCAGGAATGAGCATTCCGGTTCTCCAATATTGCCACATAGCTCTTGCAGTATGTAAGCAGGGGAGCAGCCACCCCTTCCTTCCCATCCACGTCAGTACTTAAATTAACACAATCACTAGCGTGTTCTAAGCACCAGCCTCGTACTTTCCTGGGGTAACTCAGCTGTTACTGTCCTCCTTAGGAAATGTTTCCTTGTGTCTTTCCTTCCAGAGCCTTCTATTCCCTCCTGTATGCCTGGCAATGTAATAGCCTTGATTCGCTTCATACCTATGTTACCCTAATCAGGACAGAGCTTCCCCATCTGAATGCTAACTATCATTGCCTCTCCCGGAAATTTAAGTACCTAAACTGCTTCCAGCCAATGAATACTTACACTCTTCCCCAAATCATTTACTTCTCTGCAATAAATAACATCTCCATTGAAATTATTAATCTCTTTCAGAAAGAGCCTTAAGCAGATGTATCTAAATTGTTTGATCACTATCTTCTAGATTTGTTTTCTCTGTGGATGGATCCCTGCTCTCTGATGGTCCATTAACTGACATGGGAACAGTGTGGTCAGTAGTGGTGTCACTAGTAGGAGGGTGTATCTGTTCAGAAAAGGCTTCCTTTGCATAGCGTGTGCTCAGTGCACACACGTTACATTTCCATATTTCCATAATAAATAGCCAGAGTAGGCATGCGGGCTCTGTTGTATTCCCTTTCACAATGGCTGTTTGCTGTTACAAGACTGATAACTGGCCTCTGAGCCTCCGGAGAATAACGTCCTGAGCTGAAAAACATGAGAGTTGTGCAAGTGACCTTTTTTTGTTCCCACAGCTCCCCTTACATCAGCATACCAAAGGAGAGGGCTGAGGGTAGCAGAGGGATGGCTTGAAGGTGCTGTAATGTGCTTGGGGCTTCCTGGGTAGCCATAGTGCCCCTTAACTCCTCTCCAGACTAGAATTATGCTCCTGCTAAGTGAAATTTAGACTGGCTTGTTGACACCCTGGTGTTTGAAGAAAATTTCTAAGTAAAAAAAAATACCCACTAGATGGCGTAGATGGCTTACAAACATGAGCAGAAAGGCAGCCAAATGCAACCTATCAGTAGTGGTGTTTATTAATTACATTACTGCAATGTCAGGGAGACTTAGCAATGGATCTGGATACTGCTTTATGAAATGCTGTAAAAATACAGACCTCTAGGACCACTGCTGTCTAGAACAGCTCTGTACAATCTCGAGCATAAGTCCTGAGACAGCAAGTGGATGTGGAGAGAGAAGGAGGCTCAGGTATTAAGGTAGAAAGGGGTGCTCCCAGGGTTTTTGCACACAGATATCCTGTTTATAAAATCAAGACAGCCAAAGGGAATCCGGTGGCGAGGTGTTACAAAGGAACTTGTAGCTTAGCACTTGGACTGCAAACTTCAGCCTTGGCAACAAACCGCTGATATTTAAAAGAATCCTAACTCAGCTCTGTGCTGTGAACATCCTGTTTGTCTTCTTTTCCTTAGATCTGCACCAGCAGCACAAAGAGGACCTATATCTTCAGACAGAGGAGGCAGCTGGAACAAGCTTATGTTTGTTTCTTTTGTAGGCTTTTTGTTCAGATTTGCTTTAGCGTACTAAGTTAATCAACTGAATCCATATCCTCTGTTTGCCTTAGCTGGCTATAAATTCAGCTTTAACTGACTCCTAAATGCAATTTCACCCTCCTCTGGGAACTGAAAACCTGTATATTAAAAAGCTGCATACGTCTATCTAGATACCAGTTACTTTCAGTATCAAAAATTATTCTACTGCTTCTAGAAAGCCTCACTCTTCATTTCTTTTTCTTGAATAGAAGAAATCCATTGCTATTCCTCTTATCCTTATTCTCCAAAATTAAACTGAGAGTAATACTTCCTGTTGACATATTGCAGAAAGAAAAGTGAAACTATACCTGTCATACATCTCCCACACAGCTTGGTTGTTCATAAAAACAATCCTAGCAGTTGGCCTTGGAAACTAAGTGTCTGATTATTGTGTTTTGGGAAGGGGAAATATGAGTGCAGATGAGAGAGAGGTTAGATTGCTCACTTTGTACAAGATACAATAGGTGAGACAATGGAAAAATTGCACTCATTTTCATAAGGGGTCCAGTACTTGGGCTCAACTTACCTGAAACTATCATACAGAATGATTCTGGCTTGCATACTTGCATGCAGTATTTTACCACATACTAGTGATTGCCTCGTCACCTGCACAGCTGTTCCTCAGCTGGCTGTTTCCTGGCCACTGGATGGCCAATAGTCAGGAACACCAGGTCTAGAAAGCTCCATGGGTTTTCCACCATGACGTGATTTATGGCATATCAAGTTCAGACAACCTGCCAAGTCAAACATCTGCCTGCTTGCAGTGAACTCAGCTTGCTTCAGAATACATTGAGAGATGGCAGATCCCATCTTGAAGGTCTCTGGTGTTACTTCTGTGAATTATCTAAGTGTTCCAGCCAGACGCCCCTCTAAACCACCAAGACATCTGGCTACCAAGATGACACATAAATCTGTGGAAAAAGTAGCTGTTCTAGCAAATAGCTTTAAGTGGAATTGTGTTGCATGTTCACTGCTTGCTTCTGTATTATTTATTTGTCTTTGTATTAGCTTCATTATCAGGAAACTGGAACAGGATGTTCCTGTTACCTCAGTGCATATGATTCAGGGCTCCATAGTAGATTTCCATCCTTTCAGTCTCTGGTACAACCATATCATATTGTATGTTTGAAAGGTAAAATAAAATATGTTGTTGTTGCTTATTTGTCTGGCTTCCATTCCTGTAATAATCTTTAATTTGGTTTTAATGCAAATCCCTTTATGTTACCCACATAGTTGCATTTGCCGGTGTCACATCTGGGTTTAGGCTCCAGGTTGAAGGATTTTTGTGTCTACTGTTGTCCTACCCATTGACCTGTATGTTACAGCGTGTCCAGGATTCAGAGATTAGCTTAATACCGTTAACAAGCCATATGCCTCTTAGGCAACTTCCATCCACAAGCCAAGCATCCCAGCTGGCCAACTTTGGCTTTCCAGCCTGTGAAAACTGGATGGAATCCACTCCCGCAGTGCAGTCAGTGCTGGCCATTGCACATGATACCAAGCATATTGAGGGAAGTGCTAAATAATTCTGTTTTGAAAAAGGAATAAAACACAAAGTAGGATAGATACAATTCAAATAATTGGAGGTTATTTACTGCATAACCTTATATCAAGAACAACATACTCAGAAACCTCTTGCAATGTTTTCATATTTCTAAGGTTCTTGCCTCTTTTCCCATTACTTCAACTTGGTAGCAAAGACAGCAATTTTTTTCCTATCTTTTGAATAAAGTGTCTCATACTTCCTGGAAAAGCTTGGGAAGATCTTTAACTAATCAACTAATATAGCTGGGGGGGGGGGGGGGAGAGAAGGCTGAATTTTAGATACTTATGCTTCCTGAGATCTCAAAGGCAGCAAATTTCAAGATGAGTGTGGATCAGTTGTTTTGAGTTTAATATAATGGGTTTGATCTGTGCGCAAATGCGGTGTAACTGGCATCTGGGAAGCAGAAGGGCAGAAGAAGTGTCAGCAAAGTCAGAAATACTAAGGTCATTTGTTAACTCCTGGAGGGAGGAGAGACGTGAACAAGTAGTTGCGAGTAAGAGGACCAAATATATATCTTTTTTTTATTTTACTTTATTTCTACATCTACAACGTGTGAGAATATTACTATTTACTCATGTATGTTAACTTACATGGTGAGAATCAGCTACGTATGCCTGTGCTCTTGTCTTGAATACTCAGTAAATTCTCTGATCAGCAAAGTCTTGTGAGGGGCTATGGCAGATTTGGAGAAATCATCAGGTCTAAAAGGCATCTGCCGTTCTATGTAAACCCCTGCAAGCCTGGAAAGGTTCAGCAGGGTGCTTCAAATATGGATTCAGAATGTTTCATACTTGTACTAGAAGTACTGCAAAAACAGATGTCTCCAGACATGAATTCAAGGGGGAAAATGTTTCATAGGAAAATATTATGTATGTCACTTCATTTTGAACTCAGTTAGATGCCACGAGCCCGTGTAGATCTGTTAATACCCAACTACTCATGGTAAATGAAAGCATCATGTACAGGAACTTTACAAGGTGCTCAGCATTTCTGCAGACAGACCTGTGGAAGCCACTGATACTAAGGTAGTATTTCCTGTCTTTGCCTGTTTTGTGGGCCACTTAAGAACTCAGTTATGTCATGTTCTTCATTCCTATAAATAAATAAATTGATATAATCCCCCTTCTGCTAGCCTACTTACTTTTTTTTTTTCTCTGCTGCATGTGTTCTGGTCATTGTATCTGACAAAAGCCAAACTCTAATTCATAATAATTCAGTTTTTCAGCACGTATATGCACGCACACATACACATCTGCTCATACCTGCTCTGTCTACTTTTAAATGCAAACTCGAGTGCTCTGGAGTAGGAAGTTATGAGAATAAAGCAAGGACAACTTGTCTACTTCCCTGCCCTTTTTATACTGCTGGTGTTTATTTTTGTCATATTGGCCTTGATGTGATACGCAGCTGACACGACTCTGTTTCCAATCAGCGATCTCAAATGTAGCGATACTTGAACCGAAAAGTCAAGAAGTTGCGTAATATGAATTGTTCAAACAAAGCTAACTTTCTCAGTAGTTTTGCTTTCAGTTGGATTAGCTAGAAATAATTCTGATGTATTCTGCTTCAACAACAGAGAGCATAAAGCGCTTTTAGCAGAGCCAAGAACTTTGGTTTAAAATAGCTCAGTATGGGGAGGCACGGCATCCTAATTTAGGTAAATGTTAGGGTGGCTCAAACACTTTAGAAGTGTTTTTTCTGATTTTCAGGTTTTTCCTAATTCCAGCTTCTGCCCAGTCTAAATTTACTAGCCATTTTACTTAAGAGGTGAATAATATAATCTGCCAGATTTTACTTGTAATCTGCAGGCATTTGATTTCTTCGTTTCCTGCGAGTTACAAAGGCAAACTCGGAGGAGCCGGTCCTTGCCTCACTCCAGCAGCGCGGTTCAGGCTGGCAGGGAGAGGGGCGCAGGGGTCCGGAGCTGGGAGCTCCAGCAGCACAGTGGTACCCTCCCAGGGCATCCTCCCGGCCTGGGAACCTCCTCTTCGCCTGCCTTCTCCTCTCTTCCCCGCCGCCCACAGCAAAGGTGAACCTGACCTCAGCGCAGATGAGTTACTTCATATTTTTAGTAGGCTGTGTGAGTGGAAAATTATGATGTTGGAAGTTTTATAGATGGAAAATGAAGGAGGAAATTATATTTAATAATACACATTGCCTTTAAGTAATAGGCACTGAAGTAACTAGTCCCTGACTTGTGACCATTTGACTAGGAGTACCTATGTGCTACCTAAGCAGTAAGTGTGGTGAGTTCCCAAAGCGCAGGCAGAGGGGGTGCTCCAGAACTGTGTGTCTGGAGTAACGCGAGTTATACCATTAGTTACAATAATTAGGAAAGAAATAGTATTTTTTTAATCCAGTAACTGTGTTTGTCTGGGCATCTCTTAGTGATTACACCTGACACAGTCTGGTATCAGGTCCTAATGAGTGCTTGGATAAATAATTAACAAGGGATGTCAGGTATTGCAGGCATAAACTAGGATGGTATGTCAAGAATTTGGCAATCACTGGATCACCAAACTGCAGGAGGACTCTTTTTTCCCCGTTTGCAACTGGTAAAGTCAAGAGAGGTATTCAAGGAAATGATATGTATTCTATTCAATATGCTAAGTTAAGGTACAGGTGTGGAAAAGCTCCTAGGTCACACTATACCATTTTGAGGAGCAACAAGTGAGGAAGCTAATGAGCAGAAGTAAGTATTTGGTCAAAATCTTGTGATCTCACATCCCAGCTGTAGGACATGCTGACCTGTGTCATGTTTCATTTTTACTTTTCCTTTTGTTTTAACGAAAGATGCCAGAAAATCCAGTGTTGGTATTTCCGCAAAGCGGAACAAATGCTCTGGGCTCTCACCCTGAACTTTCTGTGACCGCTGTCCGTTAGGATGGGCTTAAATACAAAAAGAGCTGCTGGAATAATATGAAAAGGGAGTCATGACAAGCAAAATATATGTCATATATCATGCAAAAAGAAGTTAAGGACAGTAAGAATAACCAATAAACTAGGAAACCACAGAACCAAATCCTGGACAAATATTTATATGTGTGCATACAAAAGCATATTTTACATAGCTGGCAAGCAGGAAGGGTCTTGGTTTTCAAGTTTCTTGGTTTTTGACCTTTGAACCATCACATGGATCCTTTCCAAGTCACAGCTCTACCCCCTATAGTTCTCTTCGGAGGATTTTTGCAATTTGCACACTCCTGTGCTTGCAGAGCATACTTCTCTGTGAACTGTGTTTCCTTGGCTGCCTCAGTGGGACGGGAGCCTGCTGGGTATTTCCCTTCGGAAAGTGTGAGCAGCATACTAATTGGTACTGGCCAGAAGTCAGTTTTGTGAGTCGACAAGGTTACCGCATTTGCTTTTCCTCTGCACTAAAACTAAACCTTGGAAAAGGTTTTGCACAAAAAAAAAGTACAGCAACCTCATCAGAAATCACAGTAAGATCCCTCACTGCTAGCCCATAGCTTTGGTATAGCTCTCACTTTCTTGCAAACTCTTCTATTGCAGCTGTTCCGTTTTGTGTAAATTAAACATGTCTTAATTAAAAAATATTTTCTTTATAGCCAGATTCATGTTGAATGCATGAATCATTAGATGTGGGTCCCCAACTTCACAGATCAGTTCTTTAAACACTATACTACTGAATGTGTTGGGTTTTTTTCAAATGTGTCTAGGACATAGTTTTCTGACATGTCCAAATAAGCATATTAAAAAAAAGGTGAGGGTGATACAGAAAAATGAAGCAACCTGTTTCCTCAAACTGTTCCTCCTGCTACTCCACAGCTTGTGTCCCCACTCCACCTCCTTCCCCACCAGAGCGTGTTTGTATGGGCACGTTGCCTTGCTCCGTGAGAAAAAATCAATGCACACACCCCGGCTATGCCTTTGCTTTGTCACCAACCCACCACTTGGGCTGAAAAGGAAGTTGGGAACTGCAAAATGCAAAAAGCAGCGCCGGTGACAGCAGGAAATTCCTCAGGCAACAGCAAAGCTAAGGAAGCAGCACCTGTACAAGAGCCAGGATCTCCAAGCAAAAGGGAAGGAGCAGATGGCCTGGCACTCAAGAGAGCCAGCAAGGGAAGCAAGGAAGAAGCTTGTCCCAAAGAGGGAGAATGTTTTGGACCCTTTGGGATCTTTGTTTGCAATAAACAAAGGAAAAAAAATCAGTCATCAGTGCCTGTTGCCCTGTCTCACGCTGAACAGCACAGTCAGTGCTGTCACGGCTCCCACTGGCTGCAAGCGAAGAAGCAAGTGCTAAAGAGACAGACCCTGGGAAGGAACTAGACTGTGCTCGTCTGTGTGTGCAGAATGATTAAGGAAAGGTTCCCAAGCACCCCTTCCCTGGACATGAGCCTTAAATGCACGTCCCATCCGAAATGTTAATTTGTAAGGCAGTCAAAACTGCAGTACAGTTTGAAACCTCTGAGCTGAAGGACAGATGTCACGACTTCTGAGATAGCGTCTGCTTTCCTGTCAGCGTATCTCACCGGATACTTGATCCTCCTGAAATAATCTGACTGTCCATAAATCACGTCCTAGAAACAAGCAGCTTAAAATCTAGTCATTGCAATGCCATTGCAGCAGAACATGAGGCTAATGGAAAAAGCAGGCCACTAATTTAGGGATCTTACACTCTGTTGTGGGCCCTGAAAAGCTCCCACCCCTTATGCTATCTCTGCAGCCTGCTGTGAAACAATAACGTGGAAAAGATTGGAGCTAGTTTTCCATGCAGTGTTTGGTAAGAGTTTCCTGACTGGGAAAGATTTTAGAAAAATTAACGTATATACAACTAAAAAAGCCTTTCAAGACATCCCCGAATCATTACTTAAAGAACTTCACAGGAAAACAGGGATAATTATCCATACAAAGACAAACAAACCTTGTCTATACAGGCAATCAGAAAAGTTTGGAAAGCTAATTTACTGATGAGGAAAATTTAGCACTTACTGATAAAAGATTTCTCCTCCATGCTAAAGCACAACATTTGATGAGAGGAAAAGACACGGCTTCCTTTATTTCTCCAGTTGTGATCTCCCATTTGAAAAGAAGGACATTTAGAAGGACAGGTGAGAGAGAGATTGTGTGCTAGGACTCAAGGGAACTCACAAGTCCGCAGCTGTTTCTGCTTTACCAAATCCCTAATGGAAATAATTTGGGGGGAAAAAAAAAAAAGGAATTGAACCTGATACAGCCATGCTGTAACTATTTACCACAGCTTCCCTTAATCTCATCTATTTCTTCCAAAAATATTCATCAAAGAGGGAGAATTTCTTAAAATCTTTTTGAAATGACTGGTGTATGGGTGTCAGAAACCTTGTTATGAAAGTCTGAAGATCATTACTCTACATGAGACACTTCCGTATGCTATAGCAACAAATCTTCCAAAAGAAGATCCAGAAAGTTATTCAGAAAAGATAGTTTCTTCTGCTATCTAGAGGCCATTGTAGGGAAGATGGAGCCCTATTCTTTTTCAGGCATGCACTGTGAAAAGGCTAGGGGCAATGGTCAAAAAGTACAGCAGGTGAAATTCTGACTAAACATTTAAAACAAAACAAAAAAATCACTGTCAAAATGGCTGCCCAGAGAGGTTCTGGATTCTCCATCCATAGAGGTTTTCAAAACTCTACTGGAGAACACCCTGAGCAACTTAATCTAACCATGAAGTTAGCCATGATTTGAGCAAATGGTGGGACCAGATCACCTGCAGAGGTTACTTCCAGCCTACATTGTTTGATGATAGTGTGAGTTTTCCGAGGATAGCAATCACTAAATATTTTCGTTCCGGAAGGGCCTGCCATGCATAGTACTGTCCCCTTTTTTATTTCATAATGCTAATGTGTAACTGGAAAGACAGCTTTATTTTTATAACATCTTTAGCTGTCCATAGAATTTTAGCAGTCAGTCATACTGGGTGCATTTATTTTAAAACCCGACGGCTAAGATGTTTTATCAAGGACATTTAAAATTCTAATTTAGGCAGCACAAATTATATTCCACAGCATGTTGCATTCACAGTCAGCCTTAAGCTACCTGGACATTTGCTCTTATACACAACTATCTGCAGCTGTTGTCTTCAATCAAACATTAGTTAGATTTCTATCTGTCTTCAATTCCCCAAATCCCAATATCTTTGGAGACCTGTCTGATACAGTTCTTTAGTTCATTAGAAAACATGGCAATCTATCTGCATTCTGCAAATCATTGCCACAAAACTGTAGCTTCAGAGGATTAGAGTCATATAGGTTGGAAGGCACGTCTCAAAGACAAGATTAGTTATGTGGTGATGTAAGCCAGCTTCTCCTTACCGCCCTCAGGTGCATCTCATCTGGACCCAGGGACTTGCATTCAACCAGTGTGCTTCAATGATCCATAAATCAGTCTTCCTCTACTATGGGTAGTAATTATCTTCCCCAGACTCCTAGCTGGGCACTGTAGGCATGAAGACTCTGGGAGACCTGAGACCAGACCTTCCCAGTGAAGAGTAAGTCAAAGAAAGTTTTGAGTCACCTCTGCTTTTTCAGTGTCTTTTGAGACTAGGTCACCTACCCCATGGAGCAGGGGCTCCATGTTTTCCTTGGTGTTTGTCCTGCTATGGATGTGCTGGTGGAAGCCATTCTTGGTGCCCTTTCACACTTCACTAGTTTTAATGTTGTTTCAGGTTTGGCTTTCTTACCTGTTTCCCTGCATGCCTGTCCCACACCCAAAGCCATCCTGGACTCCCGTGGCCCCATACCTGGCTTGCACCCCATGCTCTTGCCTTTGGAGACACCCAGGTGCTCTCGCAGCCAGAGCTGGCCCTTTGAGACCCACTCACCCCCAGCTCCCAACTCATGTCACCTGCTCACCAGCTCGTCCAGCCTGATCTCCGCTACCGCTCGTGATCACCCACACACCCACACTCGCTCCAGTCCCTGGCGCCAGGGACACAGGGACGCGCAGGCCCTCCAGCCCATGGTCTGACCTGTTGCTGCGCCCACAGCCCCACACGCTCCCGTGCACACACAGAGGAGCGAGCCATGACCCAGGGGAGAGCTGGAAAGGGGTTGGGGAAGGCGACAGGACAGACTGCCCTGGTCAGGCACAGGGCATGGCCAGGCAAATCAGCTGGCCAACCCACTGTTGACATGCAACTGGCCCTTTTTATTCCTCTACCCCTCTATTTTACCACTCTTGTTCCTCCCAGATCACCTAAACCTTGCCCCGCCTTTACTTTCCCCCCCTAAACGTCCCATAATAAGTCCTGTGTGATCTTGAACTGCTTTTCCCCTGTATCCCACCCCTAGGCAGCAAGCTCCTTAGTACAAAAGGTGATCCAGAGAGCTGCTCCCAATGCTCACAGTGATGGGTGTCACGTCTGGATGTTGGGGCTAAGGGTCTGCTGGGACAGCCCTGGAGGGACCCAGACAGAGTGTATGTTCCTCAGGAGTCCTTAATTTGGGTTCTTGCCTGCCTTTGTGCCCCTGTGCTCCTTTGGCCTTGTGCAGATGGGCCTTTGATGTGTAGATGGTCCCAGTGATGGGCCTGGGAGGAGCTATGTAGGGTGTTATCTGATGTCCCCCTCTTGCCATTGTCTCTCTGAGCTTCTTTGTGGGTGTTCAGATGAACTTTATCACATAACCTAACAGTTTGGGCAATGCTTCTACATTCATCCCAGATCCATCCTTGCTTCCACTCTCCCTACACTTTCTTCCAATGTTTAAGCTGGATCAGGAATTCCTGATTTGACCAAGCTGGCCTCCTGCCACAACTTCGACTTTCTGCCCATCAGGATAGATCGCTCTTGTGGTTTGAGGAGATTGTCCTTGAATCAGCTTGCTCTCTTGGGCTCCTTTCATGTTCAGTGTCCCCTGGGGTCACACCTACCAGGTCTCTGGAAAAGCCACAGTCATTCAGTCACAGGTTTCTGTCACACGGAACTGAGTGCCTCTGCAGTTCTGTATCTGCTTTCCTTCATAAGGCCATTTTTTCAACATTTCCTAAGCAGTAATTTCTGATTAATTGTCTGTTCTGATCATAAAATTCCCCGTCCACTGATTAACATATAGAAATGGGTCACTGATGCTGTGGGGTTTGAGAAAACTACAACTGGATCAATTCATCCCCAATAAAACCCAGCAAAGCACCACTCCTCTACTGCCCCAGTGCACTGAAGGACAGCCCAGTCAGTGCTGGTGCCCAGCACCAGGGCATTGGACTGATCTGTCCTGGGAGGTGAATTTTGCGTGGACAAAGACAACCTGTGGAAGTGGGGCTGAGGCAGAAAGACCTGCAGAAGATGGCAAGAGCAGCTGGGGGTGTAGAGGGAGGATCTCCCTGAACAACCCAGGCATGTCCACTGGGCACTGTCCCATGCCCATCTAAGCTTATTCTCAATTGCAGTTCTGATGGGTGACAGATGGACCAGACCACCCAGTGACTCAGACGGGAATGAAATAGCTTGGTGCTGGTGGCCTTAGGACATAATCCACCCTGCCCTTCACCACTGCACTAGTGCTGTGTTGAAGAAACAGGAGGCAAAAGGATGGAGGGAGGGAGAAATGACTGGCGTGAGCCTGTGCAAGTGCAGGAGCGGTTTGTCTTGAATGAAGACTTCTCATGTGAAACCTTGCTTCGTCCTGTGCTGCTGTGCTGGCTCTTTCTGGCTCCACAGTTCAAAAATGGTGCATCGACCTCGGGATGCGGTCCAGCACTAAGCCCTTCATACACACACGTGCTGCTTCACATTATTCACACAGAATGCAGAAACGCTATCTTATTTGTGAGATTTTATCTGTATTGTTTTTTGTTTCTTTCTGTATTACCCTCAACTTGACATGCAGGTCTTGAGCGGAGAAGCAGCCACACCACGCGTACAGCCAGGAGCACGTGCAGGGTAATGAAAAGGTCACCGACAAAACTACAAGGCACAGTGGTGACATTTGGTCCTCCCACACTCTCCTCATGTGCGAGAACGCATAGGAAAAAAATAGTACATTCCGGTCGAGAGAGCAGAATGTGTTATTGAGAGGAGACAGGCGTCGCGCTCGTCAGCACGGGCTGATCCAGCACTCTCATTTCCCCACCTAAACCCCGCAGCAGCGTGTGAAACAAAAGGAATAACTTCCACATGGGAAAACAGGCTGCTTACAAGGGATACAGATGAAAGAGATGGAAAGGCCCAGCAGTCTGCAGTGGGCAAACTGCAAATAACGCCTCGCTGGTGCCATTTTGCAGGATCATTTCCTGCACTGCGGGTCCGGCAGCCTGAGCCGGTTGCCCTGCGGTGTGGTGGGCCTGCTCTCGCCTGCGATGCTCAGAGGAGGACCTGCGTTTGATAGAGCAAAGTTCTAGGATAACTGTGCCAAACCCTCAGCTTTAGTTGCTCAGAGGAAGCAAAGTCCATCTCTACACTTGCCATGCGGTTTGACGAAAGGCAGCATTGTTGCTGTGTCTCGGCAGAGCCCTGAGGACTATACACAAACTGTACAGGAAAACCAGAAATGAACTTATGAACTTTCAAACAGCTTCTGTATGCAGCGATGCAGAGAGAGAAAAGCACGCGAGAGCCTTTCAAAGAATTGAGAAAATGCTGAAGATATTAAAAAAAATTCATTGTTGCAGTATCAGATTAGCTGACAAAGGTCTGAAAGCCAATTACTTGATCAGATAGGTTTTATATCACACCTGCAGTAAGCAATGCCAGTTATTTACCACAGAACAGCACTTCGCATCATTGCCCTTGCATAGTCATTTGCACCTTTATAAGTGGGAAGATAATTTATCTTGAGGCTGGTTTATGAATGAAAGGAGGCCTATGCAGTCACTTGGTTTGCTTGTCTGTTCTTCTATCTGTCAGCTTCTACCCTCCCAAAAGCTTATGAATTAATTAGCCAGTTTCAGCCATAATTTAATGGACTGGGCTGCAGAACTGATATTCTTGTTGTCTCTGTGAATGGAAGCTACGCTGTCCTGTTCCAAGAAGATTAACCCTCCCTAATATCTGATACTCTGACAAGTAATGAAACATTTTGTCATCAGCAGTAATCTTAAAGAATTTACAGGAGAAGAAAATGCAGTAAGAGTAGAAATTTATGTTAAGTAACAACAAAGCGAGCAAGACAATACCACCATGCTGAAGAAGACAAGTGGGTGACAGCATCCAGCTGAGAAAAGAAGTTTTGGTGTCAGGAAGGGAATGCTGGTGCTTAGACCATCTCCAGACAGCTCATCTGGTAAACGGGAGCACAATGCAGCCCGTGTTGCCAGCAGTGGTTATGGCCTTGCAGAAGACACGAAAGGGATGTTTTTCACATCCTTTAGATGGACACCAGTGCAGGCTCAGAGTCAAGGCACCAACATCTGTCTGCCGGTCTCTTTGCCCACCTGTAGCTCTATGGCAAGTGCAGTGGGGGCTGCCACCAGGAAAACAGAGCAACTTACAGGTTGTCCTATATCCCACGTGTGCTCATGCGCTTGGCCCAGAGCACAGCTCTCCAGGAAAGCGCACGTTGTGGCAGGCGGAGGAGCTGACAGAAAGGAAAGCTGAACGGGATGCCCGAGTTACAAATGCATTTTTCGCAGTAGCTGGTGTGTGCGGTTGGGTGGCATACAGCTCTTCACAGCTTTCACTTTGTACTAGCTGGTTTCCTTATCCCAGCCCATTTATCACATTATTTTTGGTGTTCATCTCAAACCTTCTCTAAATGTTATGACAGCGTTTACCCTGTGAAATTGGGAAGCAATGAGAAGACGAGAGTCATTGCTATTCCAACAAAAGCCAGAAAAGACATAATTTCATTAATTATTCTAACAGCCTCTGCTCTTTTCAGTTCAAATTCTCTCATTCATAAGTTCTGCTGAGAAGTGACAGCCAGTAATTACAGGTGTCTGCAGGACTGGGAGTGATTTGTGGCACTGTGAATGCTGCGGTGCCGTTGTCATCCAGTGCATTATGTTAAAATGAGTCTTCATGACTCCTACTGTTTGTGTAGCATTTGAACCCGACTTTTTTCCTATTATACGGACGAATGCGCTGGTGGTACAACTGATCTCGCTTCCGTTAAGGGCAGGGAAGTTGTTTCTACCGGAGCGCTGGCCACACAGCACACCGGGGTGAGAAATATGAGGCCAGCGAGGAATGACCAAAATATAGGCAAACCACACGATCATAAAATATTTCTAGCAAGAAAGAAACATTTCCAGAGTTTCCCAAAAGCACTGAAAAGATGCACGGCATATTTTCTCCCCCATGTTTGTAGATCACTGTTGTTTTGGGCAGGTTCAGTCCTACCTGCTGCACCCCACCTTTGACCAGCAATTTCCACCATGAAGGATTCTTTGTGTCCTCAGCCATGTTTTGGGTGCCAGAACTATCTACATTTGACAGACAGTGAAAAAGAAAAATAAAAATCAAACTTCTGAGGGATCAGGCCTTGGGCATGGCTGGAGGGTGATTTGTTATCCCTTGCTCCCTCAAAAATACCTGCAGAACTTGCAGGTAGCAGCGGGAGCTAGCTGCTTTTGTCTTACAATACCCCTAGCAGTACCTACACAGGCTGATAAATTATGCATTATACATGTCCATTCTTAATAGAAGTCCCCTGCTGCAACACATGGTATCAAAGCAAAGGCTGGCAGTTATGTGCCTGAAGTATTTCTATCTTCGGATCTTTCACACCCACTTTCTAATCACACTGCTCAAAGATTTAGCGTAAATGCTGGCAGAAGAGTGGCCACACCTCGATAAGGCCAGTATCAGTTTAGATTTGCTATCTTGAAAATTCACGTAGCTCAGGGGGCTCAGGTTGGCTATCGGTTTACAAGACATGGTGCTTTTAAAAACTAATATAGAGGGAAAAATAGTCAGTAGCAAACCAGTTCAAGAAGGATGCAGGTCCATGAGGCTTCCCTGCAATCTCAGGGGAGATCTTAAGTTTGCATTTCCTTAGGGTCCTGTTGAAGGCACTGAATTCCTGTGGAATAAAGTCAACCAGCTTAAGGTCGTCTGCTTGGGAAAACTGCTTAGGAAAGAATTGAAATCCAGCTCACTCCACAGACCTAAGCGGATGCAAGACTGTCCCTTGTAAAACACACACTGCTTTTCACCTCCCTTCGTCCTTCCTCACGTTACTCTCTCTTCTGTGCTTGTCTCCCGCCATCCTGTTCAGGGAATACTTTCATCCCTTCTTCGCTAAGGCACCATTATCATCTTACTTACGCCTCTTGCGGACATCCTCTTGGGCCAGAACATTTGCAGGGAGTGAGTTCATGTTCACATTCATACTGGGAAACAAACTACCACCTTCTGAACCACTGGGGGTTTGTGCTTTTATTGGCCTTTCTGCTGCCCCCACCACCCTGCTCGTCCTATTTATCCATCCTGATGAGGCTGCCAAGGCTTGCTGGAAGAAGGCTTGCCATTTACCTGTCTTTGACATTCCTTATGTAGTTTGAGGTGTTAAAAATCAGCAGTGAGGACGCCTTCCAGAGCCACTCACCTTATTTATTTATTCTCGATGAATCAATGTCATATCTGAACAGAAGAAAAAAGCGTTCACACATCAGGTTACTGAAAAATAGTGGGTTTTAAAAGTTTTAAGCTTTTAAATTAACTATTTCATCGTTCCACTCTAAAAGTGACTTTTAGATTTACTGAAGATATGTATCTTCAATTCCCAGAGCAAGCGGAGATTGCAGTTTTACTGCAATTTACTGCAGTTTGCTGCTTAGGATAACTAATTGTTTTTTTCCAACATGGTATTCGCTTAGTTAATGAAACTAAAGAGCAGCAAGTTGAAAACACACGCAAACAAACATTAAGGGAAACAGAAACCAAATTCAATAATCTCTCTTGTGTATAATAAAAGAGCACAAAATTCAGCTGGGAATACCTTGCATTCATATTTACAGGATGATGAAAACAAGGAACAAATAAAGAACAATCATCTGAGCTTGCCAAGGCAAAACCCTCAAGTTTACAGAAAGGTTTATGGGGAAAAACTTCCTTTACGAGCTGATTCTTACTGAATTGCCTCCTACAGAGCTTCCTGTGCTTTTTGCAGAACCTGCGATGGGGACCACTGAGGGGACACAAGCAGTGACATGAAGAGAGAACACTGTTAGCTCTCTTACGAGGAGATGGCACTGTTAGAAAGAGATATAGAGTATTTCAGCTGGAAGGGACCTACAACGATCACCTAGTCTAACTGCCAGACCACTTCAGGCCTCACAGCTTGATATGCCACTCCAAAACTGAGGCTTCAGTTCTGAGTAAGATCCTCCCACAGTTTGAATCATTTCTCGGAAAACAGGATCAGAAGAATTCAGATTACTTGCTTCACATGGTGCTTACCAGTGAAGGCTTTGATCAGAGCACAGCATTGCTCAGGTCTTTCAGAAGTGCCTAATTCTAATGGAAATATGTTGCAAATGCCCTTTCTTGCAGTCAACCTGTTAAAGACAGGTGATTGGTAAGCCATTATTAACAATTTATTAATAATTTACTTAACATTATTCTGACATCGCATAGCTTCTTTTGGTTAGATTTTGAGATTTGAGTCTTGTTTTACGTTGACTTTTGACTAAGGATTGCACTATTTGGAGAGGACAAAAAGGAACTTCCTTTCCTCTTGCAGAGAACACTTAATGCCTCATTAGAAGATTTGACACAGCCTCAGACACCCACAATTTACACACTAGTCTTAGAAATTCACAGTGACAACTAATCCAAGCCTATTTGCAAGGGAGACAAATAAAATACCCCACTGTTTGTTGATGACTTGAAGTATATTTTGATGACTTGAAGTATATTTTGATAACTGCGAAGCTCATAATTGCCTTTGGTAAAGGTGGATTCAACACCTATCATTTAAAACCAAATTAATTTGAGAGAAAACAGACCGGGGTGATTTGAATTCAGCTTTTATTCGCACATTAGCCGGAGCATATCGCTGCAATGGGATCTTTATCTGAACAGCGGGTTCGGCAATCTTAGGAGTAATTTCCTGAAATGCACTTTTTGTGGGTTATCCCTGGCAACTTCGCAAAGTTGAACTCGGGTCAAGGTCACGGCAAAGCGACAACCAGCAGGCAGCCGCCAGCCGGGCTCCCAGCTCCCCTAGTCGAGCCCCGAAAAGCCCTTGTTTAGCTTTAAAAAGGCCGGGATTGGCCGGAGCCGGCTGGAAAGGGGCGGTGGGAAGCCGCGCCGTGTCCCCCCCGGGCTCTGCCCCGCGGCGGCTGCCGGCAGCCGGGCGCTCCCGCCGGGGCGAAGGGGGGGGGGAGGAGGAAGAGGAGGAGGAGGAGGAGGAGGCGCAGGGTGACACTCTAGAAAGCTGTTTATTTTCCCTTTGCGCTGGGCGAGCAGTTGCTGCTGCTCCTCAGCGCGTCCCCGCAGGGATGCCACTCCAGCGGGGCTCTGCCCGGCGGCGGCAGCGCACCGTCCTGCTGGTGGGCATGCTGGTCCTGCTGGCCGTCCTCCTCCTGGCCGTCGTGCTGGCCTCTGTCCTCACTCACGGCAAGCAAGAGGTCAGCCCCAAAATGATGAAGTGGAAGGACAGAGGGACCACTAAGAACCTGCAAGAAGTCATCCTGGGAAGATGCTACAACTACGTGGCGGCGCGGTACCCTGAGCTGGGGTGAGTAGCGGGGGCCGGTCCTGCATCAGGTGTGCGAAGTGGAGAGGAGAGACCTGTCTCTCACCTCCCCCCGGCCGTGTCCACTAGGTTTGCAGTGGCAGAAAGAAATCCGGGGAGCGAGACCCCCATTCTATAGCAAAATGTACAAATTCAGACAGCAGCTGTCGGCGCCCCGGTGGTGGCTTTTTAAAGAAACGACCTGCAGAGCCAATGCAAGTAATACTAATCCTCCATCAAAGCGTAATCATAAACGGACTTTGCAACTTCCTTAAAGCCAGCTCAAATACAAGCCGGATTCTAACAGGTCTAAGTCCGTGGAGGTGAAGCAAATTGCTGTAAAGCTAATTTGCCAAAAAATCCTGTAACATGTGACACTGCATTCATGTAACTAAAAGGACACTTGAGGGAGGGAAAGGAAAAGGTTCAGCACAGACTTATAGGATGGACAAAGATGTTAGAAAAGCATTGAGAAATATCTTGGGGCTATCCAAACCAGATGTTTTTAGCATGTGGGTAAGACTTTGGGATGAGCACAGACGGCTTGCAGGGAGGGGTACTGACGGCTCGCAGCGCCAGCGCGGCAGCCCCAGCCAAAACCTTCACCCAGGGGTGGTCCCAGCTCAGCCCCTCGCGGCAGGTTGTGCTGTGAGACCCCCGGCAGCCCACCGCTCCGCTGCTGCAGGAGAGGATTCCCGGGGCCCAGGTCTGTACTAGCACATTAGGGTTGAGAACTGATTTCCTGATCCCTGGCCCCGCAGGGAAAAGCAGCGTGGGATATACGGAGTGCCCCGGGCCCCCCTGCGGGTACAGGGGACAGCCAGCTCCTCGGGACAGCAGCCAGGGCCTCTCAGCAGGGACCCATCCATCACTTCTGTGGCACAAGCCACCCTGGTTTGTGTCCTCATTAAGCCTCTGGCAGACATTTCCACCACCCTGGGCTGAGCGCCGTGGGGCTGCCCGGCACCTTGGCCAGGTGACAGAACCATCCTGGGCTTCGTCTTGAAAAAGACCACTGCCACCTCTCGTTTTCATGACACAGAGCTGATGAGAACAAAGCTGTACATAGTTTGCTTGCGTCTGGGTTTCTGTGGGCCTTCGATGCCTGGTGCTGTATGAAAAAGCTGGTTTGCAGCACTTGAAGGGAAATGGGCACATGGAAAATCATGACCTGAGCACGCAGAAACTTAAGTTCGTGCTTTACATCAAACACCTAAGTGGGTTTAGTGAAGGGAAGGAGGATTCTCTTACAAATAAAATTAAAAAGCTCCTGAGGCTTTTGCAAAACCATGCGCATGTTCCTGAAAGCACACATTAATTTATTAAACAAGTATACGCTCAGTATTTAAACCAGAAATTATTTTGAAGCCTAGTAGCCTTTATTACTTATGCTGGTTTTGCTCAAAACGGGGTGCTGAAGATGTAAAAACCACTTTTGTGTGAGTATGTGTCCAGCCAATTTCACATATGTTTTTATTCACAACAGTGTCTGAATCTGGCCTAGGAATATTTTTTTTAAGCAATTCTCTCAAGGACACTTTTTAAAAAATCACAAACTCATGATCATAAGTTTTCTAAAAGTTTGTTTATACAAGATATAACATTTTGTGCTATTCTGAATCCAACAATGTTTAGGAGCTTCATGGCTGTGAGCTCGCTTTCAGATAAAATGACTTCTGTGTAGTAGAACCCTTTTATGTTTCATTTTATTCAAGACATAATGTGAAATTTAGCCATGGCAGAATGCACTGAAAAAGGAAATACGTGCCCATTTACATACACCGGAAATGTTCAGGAGGTCCCTGAACAGAGAATTAAATGTAGATGCCTTTCTGGGAATCCAGCCTGAGATTCCTCGTTTCTGATCCTGCCGAGCTCGGTGTAGTTTGTCGTGCAACCAGCCGCTTCTGTCACTGGCACTTTCTGATAATGAAGTGGGTGCCTTTAGGACACATCAGAGAGCCCGCTATCTTTCATCTCGTGCTCTTTCATCATTGATGTAGGTCTTGGATCTCGCGTCGCGTGAGATCTTTGGTGCACTTAATCAAAGAAAATGAGTAGGAACAGGGAACTGCAGAAACTTGGGCAGGCTTATGAGCTGAGCAAGCTGTGTCCTATACTCAGTTAGGACTTGTGTTGCCACTACTCCCACCATGGGAACCTCGCTGCCTCAGGTAGAAATCTTCTCATTTCCTTATAAATTTGTCCATAGTCTGTTCTTGCCCTTTTAATCTTAGACCAACATGCGCATTCGTTTAAAAAGCCCTGCTTTTAGTAAACTCATTGATATTTCCTTATATTTTTACTTTTTTATATCAGAGCCACTAAGTTCCATCTTTGACAACAGTATTTTTCTTTTCTTTTTTTTTTTTTTTTTTTTTAAATAACAATCTATTCACTGCAGTAGTTAGTGAATGTATTTACTAGATTTTGGAGTGCCACATTGGAATAGCTGACAGGTTTTTGGAAAAAAGGGGGATTGTTGACATATCAATACGGATTTTATAATTTTTCTAGGTGTCACAGAGAGATTTAACAGGGGCCAGAAGTCCATAGCCCCCATTTAGCTCTGCTTTTGCAACTGGGTGCTGTAAATCACGTGAGAAGGCCACAGACATGCTGACGTACACCATCGCCATCACGGCTGCTTTAACCCTAGAGGTACCTCCTCGTGCTCTCCCTCATCTTACTGGAGCCCTGGATACCACACACAGTCAGCACATTCTCTCACGCTCTTGTCTTTTCTGATACAAACTGTGGGCTGAACCCGAGGCCAGTCAGGCCACTGGAGAGACTTTTGCTGTCTGCAGTGGAGTTTCATAAGCACAATCAGATTTTTACCCTGTTGATTATTCTCCAAAATCTTCAAAAATGTTCAGGCGCTGTATTGAATTTGCTTGCTAAAGAACAATTCTTAGGTACTGCATACAGCACCTACTGGTAATAATTCTGTTTAACTGCCTGCGTGCAATACAATCCGTGGTTTTATTTCTGCTGCTGGCTGGGTGACTCTTACCACTTGTACACCTACAGTTTCCTCAGTTAATCTTCCTGCATTGAGCTATCTTCCTGCCAAAGTTGAGGAGAAACAAGCAGGTAATACCAAATGCTTCAAATAATGCATTTTCAATATTAGCCCCATTTTAAGGAAAAAGCACACATGGTATTGCAGTAGGCTTTAGGGCTTTCATTCCCGGCACACTTCCCTAGATACAGGCATTAAAGAGTAGTATTTCATTTTGGCTTCCCTGGAAAATACTGGCTGCTGCCAGAAGACAGCTAAAGCAATAGTTTGTCACAGCTTGATAGTCCTTCTTTTTTTTTCTTTTCTTTTTTTTTTTTTTTTTAACCAACATTAACAAAAGCTGCAAGTTCTGCTTTCATTAGTCTTGCAAAAATCCCCTACTCATCAACCACGGTCATTGGTATGTATTGTAGTTTTGTCTGAATAAAGGTCAAAGGCAGTTTGGGCTGAAAGAAGGATTTGACCTCAAATTACTGCATCTCCTCTTTCCCAATAATACGGACTCCCTCTTGTGGCTAACGAAACACTCGCAGTTCTCATCCTCTGGGTCTCATGCAACACAAATTTAGGTTTATAAGAGTTTATGCCTGGTATGGTGAGAGGAGGGCAGGGGATGGGTGCGCAGAGCTGTGTGCTGAGCAGCACCAGGCTTGTGCGGCGCTGGGTCGGGCAGTGCCAGGTCTTTCAGAGGAGCAACGCTGGTCAAGGCCACCTGTGGCGACCCAATAACTTACCCGTGGCTTGGAGGATGTTCTTTAGGATGGTTTCGCACCTTGATGCCAGCTGAGGGAGAACAGGTAGTAACAGGTGTAGCCTGAAACTTGTTGATATAAAGTTGACTGGTTTAGTTTTTCTCTCCACCGTGTTTGAATTGGCAGGTTGAGGTCACAGCACTTTGTGACCTGGGGAAGGAGGGGAGAAGACATGTTATCTAGAAGGCCATAGTTACTGATCCCCAAAACACAAACAGTGCTGCCTTTTTTTTTTTAATCTAGAAATAAACTCATGTTACATTTTCAGCTCAAGAGATTGTTCATTCCCATATAATGACTATTCCCCCCTCAGATCTGCAGTCACTTCTCGGTCTCTGATTCACCCAAGCTAAGCCAAGTTTGCAAGGACCTTCTATTTAAAAATGGCTGAACTCAAGCCAGCTTAGTTTTGTCTAACCTCTGCCAACGAGAGAGCCCCAAGGGTGCAGACAGGGAGCCATTTCAGTAACATACGTGACTCTCCAGGCCCAGCAACCCTACCCTGTCTGACACAGCAATGCAAAAACCCAGTCATGAAGCTGCAAAGCGTAGACCTTCAATAAATTTTTTTATGGAGTATTGAGTGGACATGAACATGGTTTCTGCCTTAAATACAACTGTACAAACTAATGTTGTTTCTGTAGCTAGTGGCAAATTACTGTTATAACACATTTTAACAGTCTGTAGTTCCATTAACTTAGTAAAAGTTGGTGCGTGTTCAGGAGAGCTTTGTCTCCTGACTTCATGATCATGAATGCATTTTGTCTTTCCGCTCCTTTGCAGCCTGTGGAGACGGAGATGTGTTTGGTCAAAAAGAAGATATGGAACATGATTTTGTGTAAGATACTATTGCACTTGCAGCATAATTTCTTCCAGAAAGAAGAGTACTCTCCTTTACTGGGAGAGTAAAGACGAGCTTTTCTCAGTGGTATCCAGTTGCAGGACAAGGGGCAATGGACACTGATTAAAATACAGGAAATTCCATTTGAACATAAGAAAAACCCACCTTTTTTTACTGTGAGAGTGATCAAAGAGTGGAACAGGTTGCCCAGAGAGGTTGTGGTTGCTCCATCCTTGAAGATATTCAAAACCCAACTGGACACGGCCCTGAGTAACCTGCTCTGAGTTGGGGGCTGGAGTAGATGATCTCCAGAAGTGCCTTCCTGTCCTTCCATTTCTTAGAAAGTGCTTTAAGATTTGCAAGAGATTCATTGGATAACTAGGACAAAGAGTGATGCAGAAAGTTTTGGCATATTTGTAGTGGCAATGGTGTTCATACCTGTTTCTCCTTTTGGTTTGTCTCTTGGTATTAAGATGGGCACTGTATTGTCATAATGGCACACTACTTACTAAAATGCCCAAGCCAGAACATTTGTTGCAATGCTTCAGTGTATGCTTTTAGTATTTCCCTCCCTATTTCCTGTGCCAATGTGTTGACTTAAATGCCTTTTCTGTTTGCTTTAGATACAGGAAACATGCATAGTTCTGGTTTCCATTTCTTCTGTCCTTCAATATTTATGACGAGATCTTCTTTTGCAATCTCCCTAACTTGCATACGAGTGACTTTGACCGTTCTTGTAATTTCTTGGTAACTAAGGTGTAATCATTATAAACTTTAACAATTGTTTGAGTCTTACTCAGAGGTACATTTCCACAGAAATATGCGGTACTGAGCTTTTACGAGAAACTGGAATATAACGTTCAGTAGGCACAAATAGATAGTTATTAGCACTTTAGGATGTAGAGGCAAGGCTACTAGTTCTATAGTTGGTCCTTCAAATAAGTCCTTGTGCTGTTTAACACAGGTTTCCATAACTATTCTGGGCGGTAAGATAGGGCTCCATTTGGGTTTTATTGTCATCTCTTTCTAGAGGCAGTTCATCAGGAAGAAGTAATTTGCTCTTCAGCAAGAGATAAGTTCATATGGCAGCAGGGAGCTATCATTTATTTGTTCTTGAGATAATTAATCACCAACATATTAATTTCTGCTCTTCTGGAGTATAAACATCAGTGCTAGACTCTGAAAAGCCATCCAGTTCTGTGCAGAAAATTTACCCTCCCAGGCTGTAACTCCACTGACAACAGCAACCCAAAGTCTGAGAGTGTCTGCAGATTTAAGGGGCAGATGGCAAAAGATTCATTGTCTTTTCTCCATGGCCAACATCAATGTACTTCTGAGGTACAGAAATGCTGTTGAGATCTGAATTTATCTCTTGCTTTGGCAACCGTATGTCACCTTGTCTGTCTGTTGTATATATTGAGTTACAATCATATAATAATTGTTATTAAATCATAGAATCATAGAACCATAGAATGTTTTAGGTTGGAAGGGACCTTAAAGACCATCTAGTTCCAACCCCCCAGCCCTGGGCAGGGACACCTCCCACTGGACCTGATTGCCCGAAGCCTCATTCAGCCTGGCCTTGAACGCTTCCAGGGATGGGGCCTCCACAACGTCCCTGTCTATATGTTTCTCGTATACTCAAACTTATTGCATATACTCAAACTTCTTACATTTATTTAACATTGGTTAGATATTTAATGGTTCTTACTGCAAGATTCCGTAGGATTTCAAATTTTTTTTTACATTTGGGTTAGCCTTTGCATACCGCATCACAATTACCCCACCTTAGTTTTAATCCCAGACACCAGAGCGAATATAATTTTGTCTATACTGGCCTTCTACACATTAATCAGAAGTATTTGTTGATGAAATACTGTTCAACTTAGTTTTCTACTGCAGCTTTGCAGTCATGCACAGTTAGCTGCCTGTTCTTTGCCTTCTCTTTGTTTATTGATTTTATGCAATTGGCTGTGCAGAGTCATGGCTGGTGGCTGTCTAAATTATAGTACCACTCTAGGACTGAAATTGTTAGATGTTTGGGTGAGCCCATCTATGAGCTGCTTGCCTCTGAAAGGGAGAACCCTGTTGCCTCCCACTTCTTCCTGCTTCAGTTCATGTGTAACATCTGCAGAGACGTCAGGGCGAGCGACCGTGCTCAGAGGTGGATTGCTGATGGTATCACCCAGCTGCCATTGCCAAGGTATGGTGAAAACTTCAGAACTGATTAACACCCCAGAGCACTGTGGGGAAATATCACTTTGCTTATCCATAGGGGTAGGAGGAATAGATCCTTTTCCCCTCTAAGGTCTAACGAAAATCTCCCTCAAGTGCTCAATGGTAAAAACAGATGCAGTCTATCTTCCCAGGAGATGACACCAAAATAAGGTATTAGCAAGGAGCTCACTCACAGTCGTACTATATCTCCCATCTGTTCCCTTTTCCTTGTCCTGCTGACACCTGCCACCCCTGATGCAGAGCCTTCTCCTGACTTACTGCATTTATGCCACATCCCAGCAGTTTTAGTTCTAGTGCAAATTCATGTAATGGAAAAAAAAAAAAAAAATCTGCAGCTGCATTAAGCCATTTATTTAGATGATTCTTCTAGAAGTGTTTTTCCAAGTTTAACACTAAAAAGAAAACAATACTAAAAATACACTTCCTAATCAAGGGGTAAGATGCCGGCTTAAATTTGTTCCCGCCATTTCTGTTGAAGACATGGCTCTCGCTTGGAAGCTTAAACTGTAGAGCAGCTATGACCCTCTGTCAAAATGGAGTTCAGGTGAGACTGCTGCCGTTCTAGAGCCTACATCCCACTTATAGAGCATGGCTGAAAACACCATCTGCCTAAGCAGCTTGTTTTCTCACCCAGGAAAGCTGAAATCCAGCCAGCAAAAAAATCTGCTTACGTAGACAAACTCTTCAGTGGTTTATAGCTGCCACCTCTTGGCTCAGCCCTTCCCGGAAGGGTGATAAGGCTTAGTGTTTTCCTGGAGCACTGATTTAGAACTCACATAAAACACTTCAGGAGCTATAAACCAAAGCCAAAAGTACAGCTGCCCTTAGAACCCTCTCGTTTCTGCCAAAGGTGAAGGGCTGGTGTGACAAGGAACTATCATTTGTCCCAGGTAATTCCGCACACACGAACATACACAACCCTGAACTGCACCCAGGGGAAACCTCACCTTCTACTTCTTTTTCCAGATCTCCTGACTCCTCACCTCTGCCATGGGGAATTCAATTGCTCTGCCTACGGGCAGCCTTTCCCAAAGTCATCTTTCTCTGAGGCAGAGATCTCTGTGTCTATCCCCAGTCAGATCCGGCGGTGCTTTCTTTACTGGCTTTTGAACTATTTAATTAACAGAGAGCAATACTTAACAAAATGAAGCTGCCAAAAAAATCAAGTGTGTCATTCTCATATTGAAAAGAAGTCAGTTACCATAAATGCTGTGGTGGCAGAAACTTTGCAACAATTAGGTAGGTAGTGAGAGGCTAGTGCTCACTGAAGATATTGAGACTGACAGCTCTTCCATGACTTTTTTCCTTCATCCTTTCACTTGGTAGTTTTCCCCCTTTCTATTACCCTAATGCTAAAAGCAGCAGACAGTAGTCTCCTCAAATCCTCAGTGATGACAGCATATTGGCTGACCTCTCTTAGTTCACCTTTGACTGATTTTTAGCACAGAGATAACCTGATGGGAGATTTTAGGTGCTAGAATATTAGGAAGGAAGCTGCGTGTACTCATTTTCTGACTCAGTGGTCTGGAGATGGCTCGGGCCATCACCCGGCATGAAGAACCACACGCCTTTGGGGTTGACCTCGGCTGCTGCTCCTGGGAAGTCCCTTCTCCCGCGTGATGGCAGTCTTCTCCTTGGATTCCTCTCCTCCCACCCGCTGCTTGCTGGTGGCTGCGGACAAGCTGCAGCTGCCTGGGCTGGGTTTGGCAGCGGCTCCAAAAAAGCTGCTCCAAAGCAGCAGTGAGGCACGGCGAGGCTGGAAGAAGGGCAGGGCCAGCAGAAGGAAACGCAGAAATATTTAGTGAAAAGGTAGCAAAAGGATTCGGGCTTGCAGAGGGCTTCCCCTCAGCACAGGCATAAAGGTCATTGTTCATTCCATGATTTTCTTACAACAAAAAGGTCATGGCTACTCATAAGCTGACGTGAAAAAACAAATTGCATGTGGATGTATAAATTGCACTGCTGTTTGCAGCCATCGGAGTTTACCTAAAAGCGGCAGACAAGCTGACACACAGGCAAAGATGGGGCTGTTAGATGCAGAACCATTGCTACCCCATTTAGGTGAATTCTCCTTCTGAGACTCTGGTCTTTTACGGGTGAAGGCGATGCTTTAGGCTCCCAGCAGAGCGTGAATTAATCTTAGGCTTTTAACGAGCTTTGTTATAACCACAAACTTCTCACTGCCTTTTTAAAGAGCCGGATTTCTGAGTGCATAAGTGCGTATCTGCATTGCTGCTTTGGCTAAGGTGGTAGCAAACGAGGCTTTTCTTACACAAATTGCAACTGCTGGTGAGGTTTGATCCCTGCAAAGAGGAGATACATAGAGGGCTCTGGGGACTGTTTCCAGCTCCAACTTCAGAGTCCCACCACAGAGCCACAATTAAAAGCTCAGCATGGCCTGAAGACATTGTCATGTTTTAGAAAGAGAACTCAGGACTGTGGAAAAGCCACTAGTGACTGCAGGGGAGACCATGGCTCAGCAGGGAAGCCTCGCTGTCTGGTAGAGCGATTTGAACAATGTGGGCAGAGTTGACCGAGTTCTGCCGCACAAAGCCTGGAAATCCTTTTTTGCTTGCAAATTTAAAATGGGTGCCGTACTTGAAGCACCTCTCCTAAATTTCTGAGTAAAAAACTAGATGCGACACAGCCAGAGGAAATGCTGCCCTTCTTAAGATGTTTTTAGCATCCAGCATCAGTCCAGCACTGAACTGAAAGCAAAACGTTGTTCATGGTTTGACTGAAGTCAGCAGCGATGAAACTTATCCGTGATATTATACCAATTAAATCAATTTAAATTGGGGATGAATTTGCTCCATCATGTCCAGTTAAAGAAAAAAAAATAATTACAAAGTAAAGAAAAAAATAGATCTGTATTAGTAGTGATTTCCCAGGTAGCTCAATGCCATCCCATTCCTTTCAGTGAAAGGATACTCTTCCAAAGTTAGCCAGACCAGTGTACTGGTATGCAAGAGATAATGGTGCAGAAGCGGTCCATTTTTCTAATATGCACATTAAAGTTTGGCTGCTAAGATAGCTGCTAATGGAAATGTTCTTGGCCCCAGCTTCCGTTTGATAGATTAATGTGATATTCATAAAAAAAGGTAAATGGATAGAAATACTCAAATTCCTTGGCAAATGTAAGGACAAAAGCAGGATATGCTCTGCAGTGTATATATGACATTCAGATTTAATAAGGAAATTTAGTTTTAATGCTTGTTTGTATCCTAGCCCTTATTTGATGCTATACTGTATGCAGGAGATATATAATATATATATCATAAGGCAAGTTCTGGAATCCTCACCTTCCAGACAAAGGGTGGCAGGTTCAGTTCCTGCATTTACAGTGGGTTTCATGGTGTTCCTGCTAGTCTGTTAGTTACTATTTCACATTTAACAGCATTTCCCAAACTCTATTCAAGGTTTGGAAAAAAATAAAACTTAAGATTAGAGTATATTTGTTTTACTTGTCACCAAATTTGGATTAAATAGTTCGGATTCTGTAGTAGAATAAAGGGCCTTACATATTTCAGCATAAACAAAGTTAGCCTCAAAGAAAGAAATCCATTATGCATAAAGGTATGGTATTTGCAGATATGATGTGGAACTAACATGCAACCCAAAACATGCAAATAAAAAACAGAGAAAGAGAGCATACGAGCCCTGCAGCAGTGTGGTACATGAAGCTATTCACTGTGGGCTTCAATGTTGGATGCTGGCTTTTGACAGTGGCTTTTGACGCTGTCTCCCGTGACATCCTCATAGGTAAGCTCAGGCAGTGTGGGTTGGATGGGTGGACAGTGAGGTGGGTTGAGAACCGGCTGAACGGCAGAGCTCAGAGGGTTGTGATCAGCTGCGCCTGGTTGGAGTTGGAGGCCTGTAGCCAGCGGTGTTCCCCAGGGGTCAGTACTGGGTCCAGTCTTGTTCACCATACTCGCCAGTGACCTGGATGAGGGGACAGAGCGTACCCTCAGCAAGTTTGCTGATGATACAAAGCCGGTAGGAGTGGCTGACACACCAGAAGGCTGTGCTGCCATTCAGCGAGACATGGACAGGCTGGAGAGTTGCGTGAGAGGAACCTGATGAAGTTCAGCAAGGACAAGTGTAGGATCCTGCACCTGGGGAGGAATAACCTAACACACCAGTACCGGTTAGGGACTAACCTGCTGGAAAGCTGCTCTTTGGAAAGGGACCTGGGAGTCCTGGTGGAAAACAAGATGACCATGAAACAGCAATGTGCCCTTGTGGCCAAGAGGGCCAATAGTATCCTGGGGTGCATTAAAATGAGCGTGGCCAGCAGGTCGAGGAAGGTCATCTTTCCTCTCTACTCTGCCCTGGTGAGCCCACATCTGGAGTACTGTGTCCAGTTCTGCGCTCCCCAGTTCAAGAAAGACAAGGAACTACTGGAGAGAGTCCAGTGGAGGGCTACGAAGATGATCAGGGGACTGAAGCATCTCTCTTGTGAGGAAAGGCTGAGAGACCTGGGTCTGTTTAGCCTGGAGAAGAGAAGACTGAGAGGGGATCTCATCCGTGCTTATACATATATGAACATCGAATGTCAAGAGGATGGGGCCAGACTCTTTTCAGTGGTGCCCAGCGAAAGGCCAAGGTGCAGTGGGCACACACTGGAACACAGGAAATTCTGTCTGAACATAAGAAAAAGCTTCTTTACTTTGAGGGTGGCAGAGCACTGCAACAGGCTGCCCAGAGAGGCGGTGGAGTCTTTGACTCCGGAGATGTTCAAAACCCGTCTGGATGCCATCCTGTGCACCCTGCTGTAGATGAACCTGCTTTGGCAGGGGGGTTGGACCAGATGATCTCCAAAGGTCTCTTCCAACACCTACCATTCTGTGATTTTATGACTTCTGTATCTGAATTAGATAAGTTTAATTAACTGATGGACTGGAGATCTCTTTCGCACCCTCCCTTCTGTAAACCAGAAAAGAAAACAAAATGAGTCCATTCTGTGACTGAGAACTTCCCAGTGAGAAGTTTGGAGGAGCCTTAAGAGGACGGTTTGTCTCTCAGGCATTTTTTAGCAAGGCATATATGCTTGTTTCAACATGAAACTTTTTTTGCTGGAATTTTTAGCATACCAAGTGTCAGCAAACTTCTCATGTTGTTTTCAGGAAGCCCAGATATACAGCAGGTCTCTGCCGTTGCTTCAGCTCAGTGTGAGTTAAATGCTGCAAAATATTGTTTAGCTTTTGTATGTTTTTTTTTTTTTTTACATTATTGTGATTTCTAAAACAATGCTGAAATTGCCTAGTTTCTAGAAAAACCCATCTTTGTGCTTATGATTCTTCTGTGTGGTACAACTAAAAGTACCATGCCGATTTCCAGCTGTAGAAGACCTTCCCCCGTTTGAAGGCTAAGCCCTACCCCTTCTATGACATTGAATATACAGTTCTGCTCAGCTCTGCCAGGACTGTGGATAAAGACTCTTCTCTGAGGTAGAAGTGACATCCATGGACATCATCAAGTGCTGAGCTTGGTGTCTTGAAATGCCAGAAAGCTGATGCTTTGAATTCGTGACTCAGAAAGCTGTCTTGGCAGGGTCGCAAATCACCTGTGTGGTTGTTGCTTCATGCTTCTTGTGGCCATAACTTGAGTCCAGCAGCAGAAATATTTTGTACTGTGTCTATCTCTTATCTCTATGCTTTGGGAATAAAAAAAGAGGTTTTCTTATGATTCCTTGAAAATTATTTTGTCTTCTGAGAGCAAGCTTAAACACTTTGCAATATGAAAGGAAAAATGATCAGGTAACCATCTGTCACCTGTGGCTGTAACACGGTTATATACAGTTATATATAACAGATTTCACGAGTAGCTTAAAAAAACCCAAATAGTCCTGCCAGGAGGACAAATCATTTGACAGATTAGAAACTGTGAACCGTATAAATGTCTTTGAGATGTACCAGTGCTTACAGCCAAGCCCTACAAATTCTCTTATAACACCATTGACTGCAAAGCAAACGGGACAGCTGCCTATTTGGTAATGTCACCCCTTACAAAGTGGCAGTCCTCTCTTTTGGATGATTCAGTGTGGTCGTGTTGTAATCCTGTATTGCAGGGAGAGGTATTTACAACTTCTCATCCTCTAAGTGAAGTACCAAAGTTGGGACGATGGTCTGTGTGGGTTACTTACACAGCTTGCAGCCAGAGACAAGCTCCTCCAAGTGAAAATTTAGTATACCCAAGTCAAATTTTGCTAAGTAAAATATGTGAATACCCCCTGACATGACAGTGCAACCAACAGCAAAACAACGACTATGTTCCCTAGACCATCTTCAGTTTTGCTTCTTATTTTTACAGCGACTGTAACTGAAAGTGCATTTAGACCTCTTAATAAAAGACAATAGCCCAGGAAAAAATCATCATTGTTATTAGTCTTTGCTTACCTGGAGGTAAATTTGGTTCATATAAACAAGTGGTATGGTCCTTAACACAGCTGTGGCTGCCTGGCAAGGTAAGAAATGAAATATCAGCATGTGGCCAGAACTGCCCTGGTTGGCTTGTACAGTTGGAGACCCTCCAGGCTGACATGCCTTGCTCCTGCCCCCAGGCTCTGCCTGCATTTCCCTCAGCACCGTACAGTGGCAATACCCAAGCTGGTTTTAAATCAGCAAGGTCAGACTGTGGGATATCTGTATCCACATAGAGCTCCGCAGTGTGATGCACTCGGCTGCCCCAAGAATGAGAGATGAGGACATACCCGCCACAGACCCTTCACAGAGGAGGACTGGAGGAAGCTGGGGCAGGGAAACCTCCTGTAGTAACCACCGTGGTGGTATGACCTCCCAATAACCGTTATCATATATAGTGCTAAGTTAGATCTGTTACTACAAAAATAAAGGCAGAAGGGAAGGAAGGTTGGAGACATCTTGCTGTGGTCCTTCCCAGTATGATGCTGGCTGAAGCGCCTGTAGTGTGCCTGACAGTGGCATCCCCTCTGGTACGTAGTGCTGCCAGGTGCCCTTGCTTTCTTCTGCACACAGATAGGCAAGAGTCTGGCCTTGTCTTTGTGTGATGTTTATTTTCTGTAAGGCTCAGGAAGGCAAGGAAAAGAGTTCATGTCCAGACAGTGAGGAAATGGCCAGGAGCTGACAAGTGGTGCCGAGTCCTGGAGTTTAGACGTGGCCCGTGTAACACCAACAGCTCAACTCTGTGCGTTCCAGTTTGCCCCTCTGATGCTCAAATGTGCACTCAGTAGAAATCTTGATCAAGTTCAGTAGTAGAAGTGAGATCACACAACTGTAGGGAAGATTAACTTGAAAATGTTTGGAAACCTTCAATGATTTACTACTGTTTTTCCTAATCCCTTTAGGACTATTTTTAATACTAATCAAATTCTACATCCTACATGTTACCCGAGTACCAACTGGTAACAAAGCCTGCAGCTGTGTGTCTGTCTGGATACTAATTGATCAGTGCTATTCTTATAGTGCTTTGAAGGCATTAGTTTCTTCACAAGGGACAAAGTCTATTCTTCAAAGGGCTTTTAGTGGGAACACACTGGGAGATGACTGCAAACAGTGAAGTAAGGGTGGATGAGTCAAAGACAGTCAGAATAGCTCCATTCAGAGACAGCAGGATAATGAAGTGAGAGTTTTAAATTTACATAAAAATAGGGAAGAGAATGATTCAAAATTACTGTCACTGCTGTAATGAGAGGGGCAGGCTTTCCACCTGTGGTTTGAAACTACGGGAATGTGAAGAGGAAGGGAAGCACACCCATGGGGGACAGCCTTGAGAACACATTATCAGATAATCTTAATGCAAAATTTTAATTCATTTCCTCAACTACAAGAAAGCAAATATCCTGAACTGCCCCAAGCCTTATTATGCATTATTTCCTCTTGGTAGTATGAAAGGGGCCCTGCTTCTGTCAGCAGAGAGGTCCTTTATTTCCTAGGCTGACAAAGCAGCACCTTAAGAAACAAGCGCAGGCTGAGGTGACAGGGTTGTGTCCTGGCACGAAGCAGTCGCCCCCATGTAAATTCCATGGAATTGCTCTGACTCACGCCAGCAACAGCAAAAGGGCCAGAACCTGTAATGTGGAGGAGGATCAAGAGACTGAAAAATCAAGTACCTGATTTGGATCTCGGTTATTATACATGTGCAAATCAGCTGTGGCTCCAGCAAAGTCAATAGCTGCAACTTAGTGCATAAAAAAAGTAATATCAGGTCCAAAACTGCCAGACCTCTGCTTGTGGTTTAGATATTATTTCTGTGGGGTTGAATGCTCCGCAGGGAGACACATGGGCAATTTTTGGCTCACTGTGCCTGAGGTGGCAGTATCCTTCGGCCATATTTTTAAAACATACAAGCTATATTCTGCCACATTTCCTTTGCACCATTTGGTACGAATCAAGAAATTTGAAAGCAAGAAAGCAAGAAATCCGATCTTCTGGTTATGTGGTATCAACACTGGTCTTTTTAAGGGACAAAAACATACAGGGCATTCAGATTTTGCAATTATCAGTAATTTAAAATGCAGGAGAGAAAGAGATGTTTTAGAACAGCTCATTCCTCAGTTTATACTCAATTTGCTGAAGATACTCTGCATTTTGTAATGGATAATGTATTTTGGTGCCTGAGCATAGTCAGAACTCTTTTAAAATCTGATCCGTAGCAGCTGACCATAACAGAAGGAGAACCTTTCACAGTCAGAAATGCTAACTATGTTTTAATCTTTCTGCAGAGATAAGGATTGCCTAAAAATATGGGAATCATTAAAACATGCCTTCATTTACAAGAATCCCTGTAATATTACATCGGAAGACTACCAGTCTTTAATGGAGTTAGCGAGTCACCCTATACCCTGTAATAAGGTAACAGTACCTTATGGTGGGCATGGTACCATGGTGGGCTGCCCCAGGAGGAGTATTTTGGCATGGTGTGTCTGTGCAGTGCTCTGAGTGATGGATCTTGTCCGTAACGACTGTGAGTGTCTGTGGGTCAACAGGGATGATGTTTTGCTCTTGTGCTTACTGCAAAAATGTTGTCACCTTTTGGACCCCAGTTCATTCTCTGTGGCTGGAAACCATCCCTGTGTAAGGTTTGCCTCAAACCTCCGTACCGGCAAAGTGACAGAGATGTCCCTGTTCCCTGAGCATACGGCTCTCTGTAAGGAGCAGGTTGTCATGCTATTAGAGGGACAGTGCTTCCAAAAAACCTGGTCTTCCATGTGCAGTTCAAAAGCACGCAACAAATTAGGTATATATCCTATGGCAACTAGTTAAAACCTTTCTTTCAAAATGCTGTACGAGCTGAAGATGTCTGTTTCCCCTCAAAATAACCACCCAAAAAGATTTTGGAAATGGGAGAGTGGGCTGCAGAATAAGAACTGACCCACTAATGTGAACTTGCAGCATTTCAATAAAAACTAAGACTCCTTCATTATCACGAAAAATTTTTGCTTTTCCCCAGGAAAATTTCCTGACCAGCTCTAGTATCACTTATTAGACATTGTACCTTGTTTCACAGTCACTGTTTTGGAGCAAGACAAATGACCTCGCTCATCGTTACACAAAATCCAATCAAAATTTCCTTACCTTGGAGGACACTTTGCTGGGTCATATGGCTGATATGGTTTCATGGTGTGGAGACCCCTCTGCCCCAGGTAACAAGTCCTATTTTTTGCAAAACAAATCAGAACACTGGAATTCAGTTTATTCTTTTCTTTTGTATATCTAGACCTAAACACAATCCTTTTCACGTATTCTTTTCTTTAAGTTAATTTCAAACCTGAACCATATTTCTGTCCCATGTTATGGAAGAATGAAGATAATACTTATTTCTCAGTTTAATTTAAAAAATACAACTTTTTGGCTACTATTAAAACAACAGGTTGCTTCTTGGACTAACGATGCTATCTCACTCTCTTTATCAAGATCACTTGGTTCCTTCCTGTGACTTCTACAGGACAAATTGCAAAATATGAATGCCATTCGAGAAGGTCCTGGCCATAGGCCAGTCAAAATGGTGGGGGCAGTATGAGGATACCCGAGGGTTACTGATACCCACAGGACTCTTGGGTTGGTGCTTAAAGCTTAGCAATCTCTAAAATGGGCTGGAATTACTGAAAATGTTGGGCAAAGGTTAACTTTTCAATACAATTGGACAGGAATGCCAAGAGCCAACCTATTTCTCACATTTATGACTACATGTTTTCCCTTCTCAGTTTTCTGAGAATTATTTGCATACAGGGCCTGCAGCTGCCTCCCTGAACCATGTGTCAGCAAACAGGAAGACCTTCGAACACATGCAGATTTATTTTCCTCTTAGAGCTCTCTCCTTATGTAGTCTTCCTGCTTTGGTAGGGAGCAAATCTTTTTGCCATCATTTATCAGCTCTCAAAGCGATATTAACATTGCAACAATATTGACTCTAACATTATCTGTTTTATAAATTTATTTCTTCTCAGGAATCAACTATGAATCTTGTCCAAAACGAAGTGAATGTGAGAGCAACCCTAGCTCCGTATTCTGGAAAATGGCATCCAAGATGGTAAGATCTAGAAAAAATCTCCTCGAATCTGAGAATGTTGAAAGGCACTAAGTTCCTGATGCTGCCAAAAATGTGAGTTTGCAGATTGGACTTAAAACACAGAATAGTGGAAGTTCACACAAGCTTTAGCCTTAGGTGCTAAAAATCATGGGTTTAGAAATTTGTATTTGTACAACATTTAATGTCACTGTAGTTTGGGCATTCTTATTTGTGGACAGAGACCGCATGCCACTGTCTAGAACAACACTTGGCAGGCAGCTGGAGCTTCCCAAAGGGCATTTACAGTAATAATAATCACCACTTCAATTAAAACACAGGACTGAAATTGCTAAAATAAAATACATTTTAGCATGTTAATGTTGAGACCAGTGCCCAAATTGGCACGGAGGTTTTCCAAGCAGCTGAGAATCCCCTTGCACCTTCCTGACATAACCCTGAAGAGCAGATCCTCCCACAATGGTATCTGGCAAGGTTCCTGCTATGTACCCACCCATATGTACATGCCAACTCCCATCCCATAAATGAGACACTGCTAGTCCGACTTAAGCAGTTAGCCTGGCTTTGTGAAGCAGCACTTTACAGAAAAAAAATGCCAGAAAAAAACCCTGCTGTCCTGTATCAGTGTAATTTTACATGTCTCTCAAGGCTTCACCCTTGATATGACTATTAGTAGATGACTGCCCAGGTGGAAAACAGGCATTTCTGTATGCTTCAGCTCTCATGTACGTAAGAAAAAGTCTACTTACCATTAAAAAAAAAATGCTTTGTGGGTAAAATAGTGTACATAAGTTTTCCAAGCTCAAGACAGTTTTGATGATTTTATTAATCGCCTTAGTTCCAGAGGCTGGGAGGGGTAAACCAGCACACAGAGTCAGGCTTGCTCGACTGCAGGCTTTCTAGTCCAAATAAATTTAAGATCTACTAACACTGACGTTTATTGCATTAGAAAGTTACCATAATGAAACTGTCTTGCAACTTCACAGCTCTCAAGAACTGAGTTTGAGCCACATTTTTAAGATGTGGGAGATGAGGACTTGGAAGATTTGATGAGTACAGTCACCTGTGTTAAGTTTTTCAAAACTCTTTGTCTTACCAATGGATTATATAACCAGAGTGGGTACTTTATGTTGTAACCTTAAAAGTCTTTAAGTATTTGGATATGAGTTTTAAAGAATAAAAGAGCAGTGATTACACGGTCCAGTAATTTAAAAATCAAATAAAACTCAGTGATGAGTTTCACTAAAACCACTGAGGAGAAAAATCCCAAGCCACAAAAGAACACAGAGCGTGAGTCACAAGGTAACGAATACGCCATGGTTTGCGTGTCCTTAAACTTGGGGTACCTCTGTTCTGGCTCGTCCTCACCACCTGAGTTAAAGCAGTCTGAGGATTATTCCCAGTTACTGAGGGAGGGAACAGCCCCATCAGACAGCTGTCGCTGCTGGGGCTCTGGAAAGTTGCATCCCTCTGTGAAGACTGAAAAGAGCAGGGACAGCAAAGTTGCTATACCAATCCCATCAGCCTCGGACTGATAATATATAGGTGGCTAATGCAGCTTTATGACCGTTTTGCCATAGCATTTAAAGGCTTTTTTTTTTTGCACTGACATCTTTTGTTAAAATATTGGCCAGATCCTCTATTTGTATAAGTCAGTTCTGATGCCATCAAAGAAGTTACAGTAATTTCTACTAGCCCCGAGTCTGACGTGGCACTGTATGTAGTGTCAGAGTGTAATCCCAATTTGTTTTGTTCAGTTTGCAGAAGCAGCATGTGGTGTGGTTCAAGTGATGCTCAATGGATCAGTAGAAGCTGGAGCTTTCAGAAGCAGCAGGTATTTACTCACCGGGCTACCACCCATGTTTCTGTGGAGCCTGCATGCTGGTGAACATGCCTTTGCCAGTGAGTCCCAGTGCAGAACGGATTTTGGTAAACTCATATAGAAGTCTAAACCATTCGCTATTGAAGAGATCATTCACTTAATTCCTTCTATACTGTGACTGCAATTGAAGTCCTTCCGAGGGTATGTGGGTGGATTATCCAGTATGTTCTTACTGCACAAAGTAACTTTATTATTACAGTTTAGTTATTCAAGGCCAGGTTGGATGAGGATTGACCAATCTGATCTACTAGGAGATGTCTTTGTCCATGGCAAGGGGGTTGGAACTAGGCGATCTTTAAGGTCCCTTCCAACCTAAACCATTCTATGATTCTATGATGCATGAATGATGCATTTCTAATTGTTGATGGAGCTGATTGGATTTCCTCCCCTCCAGACTTGGGTTACCTGGTTAGAAGTGCATTCTTGAATAATACTGGAAGATGAAGAACATGCTGGTTGGGAGGACAGCCACGTTCATTTCTCTTGCACCAAACCAAACTAGTAGCCAATAAACCAAACAGGAGAAAAAGCACTAAATACAGAAAACCTTCAGCTTGTTTCAGTCTGCACGCAGTTTCAAAAGTTCTTATGAATGTGAAATAAGAATGGGGAGAAAATCTTTTACCACAAGGTAATTACATAGTCTGTGAAAATCTACTGGCAAGATATCACTGAGAATAATAGCAGCAGTAATAAGCACTAGTATTTGGGGAACATACTCTGGTACATCTTACTTAGATAATTAAGAATGTTTTGCTTTTTCATGTCCCGTTCCTACAGCATTTTTGGAAGTATTGAGATCTTTAACTTAAATCCAGATAAAGTCTCTGCAGTACACATTTGGCTTATGCATGACATCGGTGGACCTCAGAGGTAAGTCACATAAGAAACGATGAGTAGTATGTAGAAGGCAGACGGTGCAGCTCGGTTCTGACAAGTGACTGTCTAATGGTGACATTCTTCTAAAGTTGCTCACAAAACCTGCTCCACACTCACTCTCCTAGCTGCTTACTTTACTGGAAAGAATAACATTTTTACTGCTGTTTTCTTTGGTATTTTTTGTAGGTACTACTGAACAGTTATAGCTAAGACACAATGACATTTTCCTTGCTTTCAAGAGATCCCATGACCTTTAAATTCCTCCCAGCCCCATTGAGCTCTACAGAGCCTTATTATGGGTGCAGCACTGAAGTCACAGAGCAGGCTATGTATGCAAGGGTGAAGAGCTGGAAAGTATGTCTTTCCACAGGAATAATAGGCCCCAGCCTTTCCGAGTGACCTTTTTCATCCCTATCAGATTCCTTTGCAGACCTGTCACATTTCAAACACCAAGCATGAGGTTCAATGCCTTTGACCCCTGTCTTCAGAGCCAGTTCTGTGGTTCACATGGTTATAATGCATTGCCATGGTTTCTTCCGTTTGTGAGGACCCCATACGCCAGAGGCAGCAGCTTTGGTGCCCTGGGTCAGGAAGGAGACTGTGGTGATGCAGCGCGACTCAGGAGTGAGTGCAGACCCAGCAGAGACCCTTGCTCAGAGAGCTTCACTGTCTGACACAGTGCCAGCTCCCATGTTCCAACCCCTCCCCTAGCCCTGACACCCAGAAGTGCCTCTTTGCCACGCAAAGAGACGTACCTATCACAGCTCACCTATCACAGGCGTGCGTCCACCCTGTGGTCAGCATGCCAGACGTAGTCTTGTGGCCCATTGCATAGAGGTTTGCTGAAGAAAAGGACATTGGGTAATCTGTACAGTAGTTCTCCCAAACACGGCACTTGATCCTTTGTCCCGTGATTTCCCAACATCAGAATAGCCACCGTGTTCCTCCTCTACAGCTTCAACAACCTGGTGCCCTGCCAGCCTTCCTGACACATCCTTCTCTTGTGCCAAGTTCATTGCAGTTTCCTTTTTATTTTCTACTTCCAAGGAGAAAGAGGAAGGGCAGCTCCAATATGTATTCCTTTTATCTTCTGAATTCTATCCCATGTTGAATCACTGATAACATCTGGTAATTCCTGTGAACAAAGAAGGGCTGGCTCTGCTTTCCTCTAATGCCATATGTTAGGAACTGGATTTGCCCTGATGTGTGTCCCATACTCTGAACCAGGAGATGATTTTTATGATGAGGTAACAAGTCTTTTGCAGTGGCTCTGTCTGTGTCTCTGACATTTGTCAATCCTCACGCTGTAGCTTTGGGGCCCCTCGGGCTATTTCAAGCAAATTAAGCATAGTGATAAAGATCTCAAAGGTATGATATCGCTACATGCTTCATGAAACCATTAGCTGGATGGAAAAGAAATATACAAGTTATGGCTCCTACCAGTTGTAAGTAGTTGAAACAGCCCCTTGTCAGAACAGAGTAGCAGCAGCCACAGACTGAGTCAAACAGACAGGAGATGGTCATATCCTGCTTCCTCCCATGTTTTCTATCTGCTTTTTCCTACCTTATATCCTACCTGGGACTGAGCTGCTGGTTTTCATGACTGGCCCTTCCTTGTCACACAGAGGACTAGATCGCTTTGTCCTTCCACGTATTTGAATGAGCCTTACATTGTGCTGCTGTGGATGGAGGCCACCAGCGGCTCTGGAGCAGTTCCAGATCACATTGAACTGTGAATGGAATGGAGTTAATTCCCACAGATACCTTCCTGCACAAAGTTCTTGTGCAAGATACACAGTTGAACACATAGTTTCTACCAGCAAAAGCCTAACGATAGCCAAAACTCCACAACCCTAACGGACACAAATTACACACATTACAGCACATTAGCAAATGAACTTTTGAAGAATCTTACCTGAAATAGGGGAAGGTGACATAGTGTGGAATTTAGCTGAGCTGCTTGTACACACAAGGAACACAAGTAATGGAAGACTTTTCTTTCCAGTGAATCCTGCTCAGGTCATTCCATAAAGAAGTTAAAAAACATCTTAGAAGAGCGAAAGCTTAAGGTCACCTGTGAAGATGACTACAGGTAACTACCTGTTCTTATTGGTGTCAACTTGCTGACATAAAACTAGTACTGCATCTCTCTCTTGATTTAATATAGGTTCTGATTTTCAGCAGACCAGAGTAGACTCTCCTTGTCCTGATTTGAGCAACACAGGATTGATTTCAGTAATTTTAGTTTTCACTAAGGTCTCTTCTAATGCTTGGGAAAACAGCATTTTTGAAAGACTCTGGTGTCTGAATTTGTGAAAATATTTACTTTATAGCCAGCTATGGGATGCAGGTTTCAAGGTCTCAGTGTTTTCGAGCTTGTCAGGTGCAGGGATGAGGAGGAGCAAGACCTGGGCACTTGACCTAAGCTGGCCAACAGGATTGTTTCATACCATGAATGTCACATTCAATATAAATTTGAAAGTTTGCTGTGAAGTTCTCTCTCTCCCTTGACGGCGGTGATCCAGAGGACTTCTTGCCCTGGTGCCAGACCCCTGAGACCTTCCCTTCCTCCCAAAGCCATAGCACTCGCAGTGTCCAACATTCGCTGTCCGCTGCTGGGAGTGCAAAGCTCCCTACTCATATAATTGGCTGAGTGCAATCCTCATGTATCTTATATTGGTATCGGGATCAGTATTGGTTCTTTAGTATTATTAGTATTAAGTATTTAGTATTGTTCTATTCAATCTGTTTATATTTCAACACTCGGGTTTCCTTGTTTTTCCCGATTCTCCTTCCCAGGTGAGGAGGGGTAATCAGGTGATAGAATAATTGTCTCCATGACAAGAAATTGCTGAGGGTTCCTCAAACCATAACACCCCTCTTACTGCCACTGCATCTGTTTGGTGTGGCTGTGTCCATCTCAGGGGCTTCCACTTGTGCTGCAGACCTCCTGTTGGCTGGATCTGGGGCTTGCTCTCTGCCCACCACTCCAGGAGGTCACTGCCATTGCACATGTTCAGTTGCCTTCAAGGAAGGATGAATCCAGCCTCTCTCAACAGATTTTCCTCTGACCGGGATTTTACCTACAATAACCACAGCCAATATGCAGCGCTCCTCCCTGCTGCACGCAGATAACGCAGTATGTCAAGGATGGCCCTTACTTCCTTCACTGTAGTTTGAGCTTACTTTCCGTCCAGCTGCTTTGTCAGAGTGAGACATGAGACATGATAAGTATTATAAATTACTATAATTCCCCGTTGTCAGGAGATAAAAACAAGTGTCCAGGAAACAGAGCAGCCCGAGTTCTGACTTGCCTGAAATCTCTATCTGCCTTCTGAGGAGATAATAAAAGCGTGAGACCTTTTGTCCCTCTGTGTGAGTTCAGAGACCTTCACACAGAGCAAAAGTGTTCTTTAGTGACATTAAAAAAAGCAACAAGGGTTCAGTATTACTCATATCTTATCTGTCAGGGACAGCTTTTCAGAGTGAAGGACTTATACTGGGATAAGAACATTTCCAAAGTAAACATTTCTATAAACAAGAGTTTGTGACATTAGTTTTAAATAAGGAAAAGTTGGTCTGTGAAGGAGACGAATATCTTATCTGTTGCTAGGATTTTAAACTTGAAGGCAGAGCAATATATTCCTGTTTAGATATCGCTAAACCTGATTAATGGGTACTCTGCACATTGTGAAAAAAATTAACACTGGTGTGGTGCATAAATCTGCCAAATGGTGATGCTCGTGGACTTGCTTTCTCTTTGGGTAACTGCAGCCTTTAACCGGCACTGCCAGGACCTGCAAGTAGGTACAAATTATTTCAGCCTTGGATTAAATAAGCTAAGTGGCCAGGGAGGAAGGGGAAATACGTAGTAGCTTAGATCTCTCATGGCTCAGCACAAGGAGAAACCTGTAACATATCATAAAGGCCTGCTGACGGTCTCGTTGCTGTGGCTCACAACTTGCTAGAAAACAATTAGGGCTTTTTGTCAGAGCTCGACCAACACATAAACAACTGTGGAGCATCACAGACAACTAATTTTACTATTTCCTATATAGAGAGCAATAATAAAGTGAGCAATTTACATGCTCAGTAAAACTCTTCAGGACAGACTGTAGAAGTTAGCTTCACTCCACTGAAGTCACTGCAGACGGACTGTGTGGGTCCGTATCAGCTGAGCATCTGATTTTTCATGCCGTGTAGCGATTTCAGACTCACAGAATCACAGAATGTAAAGGGTTGGAAGGGACCTCTAGAGATATCTGGTCCAACCCTCCTGCCAGAGCAGGTCCACCTACAGCAGGTTGCACAGGGTGGCCTCCAGGCGGGTTTTGAACATCTCCAGTGTCAGAGACTCCACCACCTCTGATTGATACTGATCAATCTCTTGCTTTTGTCAGTGTCAGTAGTGCCTTCCAGAAGTAACTAAAAAAGTTGTTTCACTGGGTGTACTTCTAGCAAAAAAACCTAATAATATCTGGCATTGTTGGCAACAGCTTTACACTGCAGCAGTAAGGGCTTACCCCTGGGTGAGCCAGACAGTGAGCTCCGGCATGGCAGCAGCCCTGTAGTCAGTGCAAGGAATCTTACCTCTTTTTTATAATTAGTTTTGTTATCGCAGCATAGCTGACATGCTGTGAGTTCATGCCCTACTTTATTTCATACTCACTTGCTCTTGTCCCTAACCCCTATAAACATCAAAGTTACCTTTCTGCAGGAAGATGTAAAAAAAAAATTATCTTAAGGAAAGACATCCACTTGATAAGCACAGGTGTAACACGCACTTTGACTTTCACATTGCATTTAGTAACTGTGGAGTTATATTCTGTTGTACTTGGAAAGTGATTGTTAAATATTTATTTGTTTTTGCGCCTTATCACAGGCCAGTTCAGCTCCTTCAGTGTGTGCATAACCCTGACCACCCGGACTGCAGACTCTGCACCAACACCACGGCAACTCTGTGAAATGCTCCGCACTAATGAAGACTTTCATTATTTGTGTGTAAAGCTGGAAAAGATGTGGCTGCGTAGCTTAGAGTGATAAATAGTAGCGTGGTGTGTAGAGAGTCCATAACCAGACACCCTTGCTGTGACACTAACAGCCAAGGAGCAGGAGATGGTGTTTTAGGTGAGAGTACTCTACATGCACATGCACGCCCAAACGTACTGTTTCAGAGGGGCTGGGGTCAAGTTTAGTGGTTGAGGGCAGACACTTTGCCCTGATTTGCTCCCTTCTGTCCAGCTCCCCTTGTGTCCAGAGGGTCAGAGCAGGGATTCCCTGGATGTGCACAGAGAAGAAACTTTCCAGCAGAAGCAGAAAGTGCCTGGATCAGCACTCTGCTTCCTCCCTGCTCAAAGGCTGGATGGGAGATGACCAGAGCATGCTACGCTCTCCTTGCATCCCAGTCCAAAATCCCCCAGAGGGGAACGTTGCCCAGTGGCACATGATGTAAGTCATGTTTCTCCCAGGGACTGTAGCACCTCTGAGCAGGTGAAGCAAGTGATGGAAGAGGCAGAGTGGGTCTTACCTTCCAATGGGCATCACAGTAAGTGGCTTGTGGGGCAATGGCTGAGCTGAGCCAAGAAAAGACCAGAAACCACTCAGAGGGTTGTCAGCACCTGTATGAACATGCCAAGTGTGTAGCTGGGGAGATAAAATAAAAAGACTAACTCAGACAGCCCCATTAAAATCCTACTGGAAACACCACTGCAATTCAAATTACATTTAATTCTTAATATAGCAATAAGCGTAAGCCTTCCAAATTACATAAAAGGTCCCTCAAGCCACAGCTTGGCCATCCAGTGGAAGAGAATCAAACGTCAAAAGGCTGCCACGATAAGAAGTCTCTCTTGACCTCCATTTCTGAGGTGAGAAGTGATGCCTTGCCGTGTGTCATTCCCAAGCATGGACATGCCATAGCACACTGGAACAGCAGGTTTCATTGATTTCCTTTGATTTCCATTTTGCCAGTCTTATATTCGTATTCAAGTGCCGTGTTTATAACAAAATAAAGATCTGAGGCCAGCTCGTGGCCTCCACTGCAGTGCCTTGGACATTAGCATCATGGACACTAAGAGAAGAGAGCAGGTTCTGCAGATACACTCCTAGGTGTTGCAGGGCCAGCGTAACGCAATTGCCAATTCATTAGGCAGAGCAAGGTTTCCACGTTCCTCCAGGCAGATGGTTATAATGCTCTATGTTTTAGCAGTGACTACCCAGACTGTGAAGCTTATTATGGAACCTTCCTTATGGAACTACACAAACCAGTGTAATTTTGAGCGTCTCTAGATAAACCTTTGCTCTGTGATGCACAGGCCTGCACTGAGCATAGCTGGACCACAGCCAACACCTCACCCATAATGTTTACGTTAACTGAAATGTATTTTTATTTGCACTCTTTTATGTAACTACTTGGCTGCATCAAAGCAGACACATACCAATGCTTTCAAATAGGTTATTTCTGACTATAGCTCAAGAATTTGTCTTTATGCTCGCTTTTGTACCTCTTATTTTTTAATACAAAAAAAAAAAAATAACCGTAAAATCAAGATCTGTAATAAAATTGCTGATGGCAAACGTTGTTAATTCAGTTTCATATTCTACTTAACCTCAGACTGAACATAAAAATAAGCCACTTCCTAAAAATAACTCAGAAATTCAATCGATGTATGGAACTCCATATATACCCACCCAGGAATGCCGAGAAAGGTCGCAGTGCCTATCCTCCTTGGACTGTACTCTTCCTACCTCACCCTCCATCTTGTACAAAAAAGTCATTGTCTTTGTCCTGTTTTTATCATGAACACAGACATGCAGATATGTATGTTGTTCTCAGCCATATTAGTTAAGAAAGGTGACTGTTCTTATCAGCGGTTACGTAGTAAAATGTTAAGAAGCAAATGGGCATTTTTGAAAACTGAGGTGCACACTTAGTACAGGTAACTGTGCTGGAGTAAATGACAGCTTTGTAACACAGATGGTTGGCCTGAACATTGTCCCAGCAAAAAGTCTTTATTTTAAAAGTAAATAGAAGTGTCGCACCTTTACAGGAAAATGTGGCAATAAACACAATTAACATTGGGGAAATTATTGAACTTGCCAATGCCTGGTTTTATTCTGACAGGTTATTCTGCTGCCAGGAGGGGCTGCAAATCTGGTGGATTTGCAGGTGGATGTACACTGGAGGGAGGGTGCAGGACACTCCTTTGCTTTTCCACTCATTAGCCCTTGTTGCAAAGGGAGAAGAGGCAGCATAGGTACTGTGGCTATCGCACACTCGGGATACATCTCAGCCCCTTTTCCCAACACCACTCCCAAAGTCCACAGAGCTTGGTGTCATCTACTGTGTCCTGCTGCTGGCCCTTAAGGAGGGAGCATTAACGTTGGCCTGCTTTATTTGCTATTACAGATGCACTATAGGAGTACATCTGGCGCACTAACACACACTCATGTCTGTGCTGCTTGGATTACATACAGAACAGAATGTAATTGAGCTAATTCCCAGCAAGCAAGGAGAAGCATTTTTATAATCCATGATCACACATTTGATATGCCACGTAGACATGCCCTACCAGACATGTATAATTCCAAATCCTATTGCTCTGCTGAAAATTTATAAACCAAAAAAACCTCCCAAATCAATGCATAGTTCCAAATTCACTGAAAACTAAATAAAAGGAAAAAAAAAAACCTGTATGTTTTTTCCCACTACACAGAAGAAACGTTTCTTATATAGTTTGAAACATGCTGGGTTTTGAAAATATGCTTTCAGTCTGATGAAGCTAACCTCTGTCAACAACTTGTTCAAGACAAATGGGCTAGCTTGTGCCCCAGGCCCCTAGCAAACACTGCCAAAGAGCACTGCTCAGGAACCCGAGAGGAATCTGAGTTATTGTGTGATAAGGTGATATCAACATTATGCAATCCCAGAACCACACAGCGCTGGGAAAGCTACCTCTATGACCCTATTAGCACAGTATTGCTGCTCCCTCAGTCTTTGATGTACTTAACCTGACGAGGGCCTGCAATTATTAAACTCGTTTTTGAGATTAGGCAACAGATGAAATACAGAAAGATTTGTTCTCCTTGCTAGCCATCGCTTGGCCTTGTGTGTTTACCATGAATAATGGTGTTTGATTTAAATCATGTCAGCCTCTCTTACGGTCAGGAGTCTCAGTATACAAACAGCCTGAATTCCACTTAGTTCCCTACACCCCATATTTATTCCAGGCTGACCCCAGGTAGCTGCCCCCATATGGCACTTCAGTCTCCTGAATCTCCCTGCGATCACCCTTCAGCAGCCACTAGCTCTCTCCATTGCTTATGTGTAGGGATGTGCATGAAATTAATGACTGTGGCTATAGGCTTTCATTTAAAATAAAAAGCCTTATGAGCCTAGAGGAAAAATTTGAAAACTGGAAACAAAGGCTTAAAACATGTGAAAGGCAATAAACTTTACCCTCAGCATCTTTTTTTTTTTTTTTAATTGCTTCTTTTTTAAGCTATTGCACTGCTTTTTTGGAGTCCGAATTTCTTAGTGCAGTGCCTGCAACATAATCTACGGCAAAAAGTCTTTGGAGAGGAGGGTTCTATTCTGTTTATATACGTATTGGCAGTGTATAGTGCAGTGGATGTGGGTCCTGCAGGACACTGGCAGCAGGGGAGTGGGTTTGGATGGGACTCGACATAGCTGCAGCACTGCAGGGTCTGTCAGGCAGAGGCAGAAGTTTCAGCTTGGTTGATTTGGGCTACCCTTCATGTGTGCACCTGGGACAATTCCCTAATACTCCAAACAGCGACCCTCAGACATTGTCTCACATAAAAGAGCCCAGTAGAAATAGTAGAAATGTAAGATCAGCAAGCCTTCAGGCAGGAAACCCTGCAAACCGGCTGCATCTCGGAATCTCTTTCCTAGTAACAGTACAATTTACAGGCTTAGGACAACAATTAAATGTACTAAAAGGCCGATCCTTCCTATAAATAGTTTGAAAGGAGTAATGCACTGGCTAATCCAAAGAAAGCATTTTGCATGTAAAACAGGAAGGCTGGTGAAAAGATAAAAAACAAATTGTGTGGCTGAATGACAGAGGCAAAACCACAGAAAATGCAACAGGAGCTGCCGTTGTGGAAGAAAAAGATATATAAGAGATCCAGCTATGTAGTTGGATCATACCTATGACCATGGGATGTATGTCTGCCTGTCCTCAAAGCCAAAAGGCTGGATTCAGCGTTTGCCTAAGACACAGAGAGCTGTGCAGGCTGAAGCAGCCCCAGTGCAGCCTTTCCAGCTCACTCCTTTATCTTGCAGCAGCATCATCCCTCTGTTCTGCCGGCACAAAGGTTTCCTGAAACTCCTGATGAACCAGGACAGGCAAATGGTTTGGGATAATATTTTTTTTTTCCCTGCTTGGAAAAAGAAAAGCCTATATCTAGCTGGAAAACTGTGGATCAATGGGAGTTTTTTGTTTCCAACTGTACGTTTATTCTCAACACTGCTTTGTGCAGTGGGAGAGGGCAGCTGCCAGCTCACTGTTCCTCCTTTCTTGCATGGCACTGCTTGCCCAAATCCCAAAAGCCCAAGAAGCACATCCAGCAATGTTTGCTCTACACCAGCACGTTTCACAGCAATCCGGCTGCCTTAACCCTGATTCATTTCCCTGCTGGGATTTTGGTGTGCGCTGTGGGATGTGAGAGAGTGGAGAGGGTTAAAATCCATACTAAATACTTTAGATAGGATTAATGTCATTTAAGGTTAGTCACCTGATTGTGCAGGCTTTATCTATAGTCAAAGGGACAAACCAGGCACCTCCTGAAAGCAGTAATCTGTGCTGGGTGGGTAAGACAGAAGGGGTGGTGTGTGCTCCATTATCTCTCTCCACTGACTATGAAAGTTGCCCAGATTATTAGCACAAACTTCTAAAATTAGCTTCCAGGTGGCTAAAGTTGCATAAAATGAATCCCAAACATAAAAATGTTTTCCTGTGAGAAATATTCCTAAATAGGAAAGGACTTCTCAACATTCTCTCATGTAGAGCAGATGAAAGGGTTTTTTGCAAAATATTTAAAATCCTAATTTCACAAACCACTTCTGAGAATATAGAGCCACGGTTCTAAAATTTGCTGACCATTTCAGGAACCGACTGTGTGATGATGCAGTCTTTCAAGCATACCAAATGCAGTCAGTTAGAAAACCTAGTAGTGCCAGAAAAAAATATGCTGTTATTAACCTGCTGCCTCCATTTCATAGGTTGTATTCTGTTGGCTGCCTCCATTTTCAAAATTGAGACTACATATTCTTGCTTTAGGGTTTTCTTTTTGTGTACATGCCATACTTATTTATTTATCTTTTACTGATTTAGTTACAGTAGCACAGCTATAGTTTCTTTATGCCACAATTGCAAAAAGCTTACAATGTCTTTCCTATTTCCTAATGGAGTAAAAATGCAGCAGGTATAAATTATATTTACACCTTACATAGTTTAAAGGGAAGCTTAAATGTTTTTTTTTCTCTTACTGAAATTGAAAATCCAGAAATTAGTCAATATAGGAGAGTTACACTAAAGTTTTGCACAGGACTGGGACAAACTCCAGGGAAAGACTTTTTTCCCATTCCTACTCTTCTTGAAATACTAATCAAATCAATAGCGCTGCATTGCAATTAGATCTGGGATTTCCGCAGCTGAAGTCTGAACCTTAGGAGCTCGAGCAAAAGGTCTCTTGTCTGAGAACATTACCAAAATTACATTCTCTGTGGGTCAGACCCTGAAGGGATGTATAATTCACTAAACAGTCAGTTGGAGCTGCACTGGCATAGATAATAAAATTCTTGACAATGAGGCCCTATGCAGAGCCATGTTTTTGTGCTATAATATGCTACATAGAACATTAGGTGACCAGAAGATACAAGCCTTCCTTCCCCTGAAGTCATTTCCAACAACATCAGTATGTGGCTATATGTTTCGTTTACAGCATGAAAACATTAAGAAAAGACTAAGAAGTGGTCTAGACAGACATAAATTACAGAAACGTACAAAATAGTAATATGGATAGCTCATTTCTTATACTAAAAATATTACTAAAAACAGGATACAGGAAGACAGTGACAGTTTACCCAGTTTTTTTATCAAGGGGTCATAACTTTCATGAGTAATATCAGACACCTCCAATATGTGATATGTGGGGCTGCTTCACGTGAAGAAGTAAAAGAGTAACATATGGCTTGGTAAGTTTAAACTAGTTCTGGGATGCTTGAATCCTTTTGTCATTAATTAACTACATTTTTCTTTGAGCTGCAGCTATATTGAATGTACTATATAGATAGGGATTAATTTCTAGGGCTACTAGGGACTTGCTATGTGAGAATGGGCAAACAATTTGATCTCCAAATTTGAGACTTCCTGCCTGAATGGGAGGAACAATAAGTTGATATTTTAAAATTTAAAATTTTAAGATTATGAGAGTCTTACGAATACTACAGCTTTTTAGTTTCATCCTATATTGCGCCTCTGCTCTGTCCTCAAATTGTGCTTTAGGCTAATGCAACCTTTGCAGAGAAGAACTAGGCTCATGCTTTCTGATAACAAGAGGCAATGAAGCATCCATGCTTCCCATGGTAGGTTGTTCCAGTAATTAGTCAGCACCATTACTGGAAATTAATTTATACCTTGCCTATATTCAGATTCTAGCAACTGCTTCTTCTTGTACACTGTGTTAAAGATCTCTTGTCTTGTTGGGAATGGTAGCTTCTCCTCCTGAAAGGGATCCTTAATCCAGACACTTCTTGGTCTCTTTTTTTGGTGAGTTAAAGAGATCAAGCTTTGTAAACATCTCAGGATGATACATTTCCTAGAATCTGTGACTTTTTACATTTCCCTCTCCCATTTTTTATTACTCTTGTAGTGCAAAGAGATGCCCTATATCCTCTGTGGCACATTAACGTTGGATCAGATTGACACAGCTAGACTGAAATTCAATCCCTGCTTTTATTATGTTGATGTAAAATGATTACAGAAAGTACTCACAGGTTAGTTGGAGCAAAGTTGAGAGGCAGATTCTCTACTACTGAAAACCAACTCAGCTGTTACTCTAATAGGCAGAAGTGGGTGGACATTGTGGTCAAAATAAGCAGCTGCAGGAAAGTTACAGGGAACCTCTCTTTCAAGGATGTCTTTCATTTAATCTATTTCACATACTATTTTTCATAACATAACATCATGGCATCAATTAATACATTACGGTAGGCAAGATTTTTTTCAAACTTACAGCAGTATACTTTCTTATCATTCTACCATGGTTAATTGATTACAAAATAAACTTTCCCTTTAATTATTAGCTCAAACATTCTTTCTTAACAGAACTATAACAAGTTCATTTTTCCTTTCTAATCCAGACATTTTGTTACTCCAACACCCTTGAGAAAAAGAATTTCTACATAGCAATACACCTGCGAATACAAACTATGTGTCTCATTCTTTACTTACTAGCTTTCCTGAAAACCAAAAAGCCCTCACCAGCATCAATTTATCACTATCTTGATTTATCAAGAGAAAAACAACAATCCTGGCAAGTTAAAGAGCTCTTTACCAATGCCTGAGATCCTTCCTAATTTAAATACTAAACTGAAGCACAGAAAGACAAGGAAACCGAGCTGTAGACGTGCTGAGGCTCTATAGTTCTTTTTAATACCCCAACGCTGTTCAAGTGTCACACATGTTCCACCTGACCGTCATTCTACTCATTTTTCCTGTTTATGCCTCAGTCCCCGAGGGAAACGGAGACACCCATAAGCAAACTAGATGGAAGGCACAAGCAGATGATATGTAGGATATAACTGAACATCGATGCCAAAAAGAGATGGTCGACATTTCAAAGAAGAGGACCAAAATCACTTAATATTCCATGTCCTTTTAGTTTGTATTGCTCATGTTCACAGTCTCACAATATTACATTAAAGTAAGTGGCACAGAGATGATGTATTAGAAGATGACTGATTTTGATCTGGGGATGTGCAGCATGACAAATTGTGTCAGTGCAAAAGTAATTGCTTTTTAATTACAATGTCAAAAATTATACAGTCCCGCTGCGTTATACAGTCCCCATTCTGCATTTCTAAAATTGCCACTCTTTTCATTGACATTATGTTCAATTAACTCAGGCAAGGTTACTCTGGCCACGTCTTAGCACGATAAAACTTGGGGCAGTAAATTAAAAAGGGATAGGAAATTATTTATATGTGTCCTCTAGCACTATTTTCAGCAGCGGGTGAGTTGTACTAAATATTAATGGCAGCAAAAGTAGAAAGTGCCTGCGCTGTCCCATGAGTTGATAGGCACCTACTGATCAATAAACCCATGGTAGAGTGTTGCAAAACATCCCTAGCCAGAGATAAGAATGCTGTTATTATTGCCAGAATTCAGTTAAAAGTCTGCTAAGTATTGACTGGGATATTCCAGTTAATCATTACTGAGACAGAACCCAGCCTTTTTTGCTGCTTTGTCCCCAATTCTGAGTGCAAGCAGGAAACAGTCAAGCTGCTGCACCGTGTGGATGGAACGGCACCCTTGAGCTAGTGACTGTGCCACAGCAGCCCGGTCCACAGCGTACCAGAATTCATGGTGGACACCATTTTCAAGAGCAGTGCTGGCAGTGGAGAGAGACCCAGAGAAGGAGAGCATTAGCCATTCCTTGGGCCTGGTAGAGCATCTCTGACCCGAGAAAGGGAAAACAGGAACTGCTGCAGGAAAACATCCCCCAAGGGCTGGGTAGGAGCTCTGTCACCGAAGACCCAACATTTCCCAGGAATAAAAAGCTGGACGAGGAGTGAAAAAATATGATGCATTATTGGTAGTGGTGAATATTTCTTCCTGGTAGGTTTGTCAGGATTTTCAGCTACCCCTAAGAATACATAAGCCTTAGAAAGGTGAATGCTTGGAAAAAAGTATGTGATCTCTGGAAGGTTTCAGAAGAGAGTGGGATTAGCCAGCTTCTCTGACTACTTTGCCATTTAACACGCAACAATGCGCTCCAAACACCCACATTTTCGTGATGCTCAGCATACCAGCAGATGTGGGGAATTTAAGTCTAAATTCAGTCCTTGAATGAAATATTACAGAATTATTGGTAATATGCATGTATTAGTAATTATGATGATAGAATAGTATAATCGAGATATAAAGATCTTGTATTATGGTAATAATAGTTTTCCCTGTCATGGATATAGTATCTCAACACAGGTCTCAACAAAACTACAGCTCTTGTTACCAACTGAAACAGAACAAACTGTTCCCTTACAGAAAGTTTCTCGGGATATTCCTGGCTGTAAAATTCACAAGATAGCCTCAGGTAAGGGATCTTTTCTGGCAAATACCACCAGCAGTTTTCTGGCAACAGTGCTAAGTGAGTAGAGGGTGAGTAATGTTGGACTTTGACCTGTCAGCTTCATCTTTAAATTTTTAATTTTCTGCAGACAGGATGGACATCAGCAGGTTCTGTGGACCATATGCTGCTTTTAAACCGTGGGGTTATTTTATGTGTTTTGGGTAAGTCTTTCATGGAAATAGCACAGGAATAACAGAAACTTAATCTGTGACCTATAGGACCTTGGACAATGGCACACATCAAAGGTCTGTGTCTAAATTGCAAATAGCACAGGTAAGATTAATGTTGGTGTTACTGATTCCTGAAGCTGCTGCAGGCTTGTCACTGCTCTCTGTGTTTGCCCTAACGAAGCCACCGTACTTGACTCTGGTTGCAGACGGTATGTGAAATGACATCAGGACATCCAGAATTTATGCAATTTATGCAATAATATGCATGTGCTGTTTTCCTGGGGCTCTGCTTAAACTACTAGATGTCCAGGATCCTAGGTAAATGCCTGAAGTCCTCAAAGAAATCCAGGAAAACACTTCTTGGTGAAAAAAAAGATGAATTTCAGGCAAGGCCACGCACATTATTGTATAGTTTATTTCCCCAAAGGAAAATCAAGCTGCAACACCTTTCTCTGTTCCCCTAACTCTACAGTATTTATTATAACAGTTTTCTGCTCTATTACTACCAAACAAGGTATTCATCATCATCATCATCCAGCCCTTGTGTGGAGAATGACTGTGCAGGATTGCTGGTGAGTTAAACCCATGCCTTCCGCAGCACAGCTCAGCATGACCATTCCTGTTGCTCTGTTGCTGCTGCTCATTGTTTCCCAACTTATTCCCATCCCAGCTCTTTCCCCTGCTGATCCAAGTGCCAACAGCTTTCCTTATCAGGGTACTCTGTACAGTTGTTTGCAACTAAGCACTGCAAAGGTTTGCTTTGTGTGTTACACAGTCAAACATGTCCCTCAAATCCTGAGGCATTTCATCTTTCTTCATTACCAGATGACATATAATGAATGAATAATGAATAATTGTAGGCTTTTGACTAAACTGAAGTCTTAGGTGTGACTGTTTGAATATTTAATTCCACATTTGATCCACCTCTCCATATGAACGGCCGTTAAACAAAATGTCTAGCAGCAGGTACCCTTGCATGATTGTATTATTATATTATTACTGCTCTCAGATTTTTCCAAAATTTTGGGCAGAGGCTGAATTTTTTATATGTACACTTCTGTGATAACTGCAGGGTATTCCAACAGCATTTAGCCTGAATTCATGTTTTCCCTACAGTGGCAGGCACGAGTAAAGTTCAGCTACAAGACATATAAAGGGCCTTATCTCCATCTATGGGAGGTTCCTTGGAGCATGGTGCTTTGTCTGTAAGGCAGGATGGATACTGCAGACCTACTCAGCTGTCAGGGTAGTCTAGAAGTCTAAAGCAACAGTGGGGCCAAGGAATTTATTTCTCTAGTGCAACATACAGATTGGAGTGATTTCAATGTGGAAGACACAAAACTTTTGCAGTGTACAGAAAATTAAAGTCACTGCATATGCATTTTAAAAGTCTGCACACAAAGGTGGTCAGGAGTACCAGCTTGTTACATTTGCTGCATCCATTGCTTTTGAGATGCTAACCACAAAAGAGGCACATGAATTTCCTCGTGGGTGATAAAGAATATTTTTCAAACTCTTTTCCAAGCTGAAGCTTACCTGGAAGCTCACCAGTAATGATAACCTTCATCAGACAGACTTCACTGCATACTAGCATCTCAGTGGGAGGTCTCCTCAAATCTTAGTGAAGCAAGCTGGTGTCTGGAAAGACCAAAGAAAGCATTGTTCATATGTGCTTCTTGTTGCCAGACAGATGCATATCCAATGTGCAATAAATCAACTTGGTACAAGAGGAGCACTGGTAATTGTTTTTCTACAATGATTTTCAAAGGAGATTTCTTTTATACCTCCAGTTTGGAGCCCCTGAGGCCCCTGCATGGTCTGCGCTGCAATGAACCGCTCAGACTGTGCCCATTATTTGCTGTTTCCTGTGCACCAGCAGCATCTGTGTTTGGTGATTTAGTACTGTATGATGAAACGGCACACAGTAGAAATAAAGAGCACTACACGTCCCCCACCAGAGCTCTGAAGCATAATTCAGCTACCTCTAATTCATCTGATGGATCAAATCCAAAGACTCCCCGATTCCATGAAAATGTCTTTTCTTATGACACTCAGAGTTCATAAGTCAAATTTTAGACCCTATTGATTGATTTCTGAGGACCAGAGGCATTTGGAAACACTTGTCACCCCAAATAAATGAGAGAAAATAGGATCACAAGATTGTCTAGGCTCAAAGACATTTCTAAAAAACAGCAGATATGTTGTAGTCTCTCGCAGGGCTACAATTGGTAGATGAAATCTGAGGTGACTATAACAAGCAGTAACTCATCATAGTTGGTTGCAGTAATGAGAACATTTAAACTAGTAGGAACACGCCTAAAGAAAACAAACATTTCAAGTGTTACTACAAACAATGAATTCTGTTTCTTTTTGTACTTAAATTAGGAAGGATATTGTGATGTAACAGCAGCCACTGGATGATATTGCTCACTACCAGTGATCAGTGTGAGCTCTGGGCTACAAAGGAATGGCAGCCCTAAGAACCTCCTATCATCAACAAAAAGCAGGAGGAATCAGCCCAAGAGCGGGGAAAAAAACCTCCATGATAACTGTATATCCTAGTCACAATATCAGACAGAATGAATACACTTGGATCTTTTCAAGCACACAACCATTTACATAATGTATACAGTTTACATGAGCATATAATATTGTTGCCTTTTTCCATACGTTTCATAGAATCACAGTATCATAGAATGGTTTAGGTTGGAAGGGACCTTCAAGATCACCTAGTTCCAACCCCCCTGCCATGGGCAGGGACACCTCCCACTAGACCAGGTTGCTCACAGCCCCATCCAACCTGGCCTTGAACATTTCCAGGGATTGGGCCTCCACAACTTCCCTGGACAAACTGGTCCAGTGCCTCACCATCCTCATGGTGAAAAATTTCTTCTTGAGATGTAATCTAGATGTCCCCTATTCCAGTTTGAAGCCATTACCCCTCATCCTACCACTACACGGCCTTGTAAAAAGCCCCTCTACGGCTTTCTTGTAGGCCCCCTTCCGATACATGTCTGGTTATATAATCTAATAAAAATGTTTTTAAGGTGCCTAGAATTTTAAGTTGATTTCTTTTGCTTATAAATTAAAGCTATTCTATTGATTTAGTGAATGGAGTAAATTGTCCACTAGACTGATGTCTAATCCAACAGGGTAGTTGGATTAAGTTTATAGACTGGTTTTGCATTACATATCAGTTCTTCCAGAATCCAGGAACTGGTTGGATTCCCACTTCATAATTGTTCATATTACTTACCAAAATCATCTAGTCCAACCCTGCTGCAATGAACTGGGACATCTTCAGCTAGGTCAGGTTGCTCATTCTGGAGTCTTAAGACAGACTCACTGAGCTGGGCCTTTTCTGGTTTCCCCGCAGAGAGGCGGATTTCTCTCCATATGAATAAGTCCTTGGTATTTTGTTGTTTCTTTTGCTTCCTGCTGACTTTGAGTAATGGTAGTAATGTAGAAAAAAAGATTTAATTACAGCACCTGGCTAGCATTCTGCAGAGGTATGAAACACAGCTAGGGTTTTTTTAGCATGTTCTAAGAAAGCAAATCTTCCTGTGATATCTAGCAGAACCTATTTCAGCCGTACAACAATCATGAAAGGCAATTATCTTTAGAACTACCAAGGACACTTACAGATACATGATGGCTTCATCCGCTTTCCAGGGTTTTAATCTTGTCCATTGTTTATACTGCACCCTGAAGATATTTCAACTTGCTCAAAAGCTGTAGTTCCATAATCAGAAGACATAAAAAAGGGGATAATGGTCAGTTCTGTTGAGTCTGCAGCCCCCCACCCCCAAAGTCCCCAAACTGTTCCATTTGTCCAAACTTGAGCACCAAGGAAATTTTGATTGTTCCTGCACCAATGCTCATTTTCTCTTTCCCCTCGCATCTTGCTATTTGAATTCATAAAGACAGACCCTCTAACTTTCTCTAAAATTTTCTGACGCATTTATTGCCAGGAAACGTAACAGTGTGCCTATTTATATTCACAGGACAAAGCTAGCAACTATAAAAAGCCACTACCCATCATATTTGAGAAGTTGTGGCGGCCTGGTGAAGTTCCTGCTGACTGGAAAAGAGGGAACATAACCCCCATTTTCAAAAAGAGTAAAAGTGCAAGGTCCATGCACGTATACAGGCTGGGTGGAGAATGGATCGAGAGCAGCCCTCAGGAGAGGGACTTGGGGCTGTTGGTGGATGAGAAGCTCAAATGAGCCAGCAATGTGCACTCACTGCCCAGAAAGCCAACTGCATCCTGGGCTGCATCAAAAGAAGTGTGGCTACCAGGCCGAGGGAGGTGATTCTGCCCCTCTATTCTGCTCTCATGAGACCCCACCTGGAGTACTGCATCCAGCTCTGGAGCCCCCAGTGTAAGAAGGACATGGACCTGTTGGAGTGGGTCCAGGGGAGGGCCACAAAGGTGATCAGAGGGTTAGAGCACTGTCGCTATGAGGACAGGCTGAGAGAGTTGGGGTTGTTCAGCCTGGAGAAGAGAAGGCTCTAGCAAGACCTTACATCAGCCTTCCTGTATTTGAAAAGGGCATACAAGAAAGCTGGAGAGGGACTTTTTACAAGGGCATGTAGTGATAGAATGAGGGGTAATGGCTTCAAACTGGAGCAGGGTAGGCTTGGATTAGATCTCAGGAAGAAATTTTTCACTGAGGGTGGTGAGGCACTGGAACAGGTTGCCCAGGGAAGTTGTGGATGCCCCATCCCTGGAAGTGTTCAAGGCCAGGTTGGATGAGGCTTTGAGCAACCTGGTCTAGTGGGAGGTGTCCCTGCCCATGGCAGGGGGGTTGAAACTACATGATCTTGAAGGTCCCTTCAGGCAAATATAGGGGAAAAAGCTATGCTCAAAACTAATGATTATTTGATACCCCATTATCAACGCAGAGGATGTATTGCCTGGTAGAAGTACTTCTCAATATGATAGCAGACACCATGAAGAGACTTGAGTTGCATATTCTTAGAAGCTGAAGAACTTTCATATCCATTAGGTCAGATACGTTCCCTCTAGGTATCAGTACAGTCATGTTGACTAGAACGTTTGCTGGAGTCATGCAGCAGTTGTGTCTGTTAAGAAACCTAAAAGATATGACTTAAAAGAGCATGGAAGGAAAGACCTGTCGATAGACATTGTTTGTGCCTTTGCTAGTGTCTCCTTTGGTCTTGTTTTCAGTTGTTCAATTAATTCTATTTGCAAGCAGTTAATTATTTGGCCACCTCTGACTTACTGGTCAATAGTAAATTACAGCAGCTATTTCAAAGAATAAAATTAATCCTAATGATTGCCTATTAGCTAAATTTACTTCTGAGTAGTACTTAGGGAAGTCCAGATAAGCTCCATTAGTATTAGACATAAGTCCCTGTAAACAGTACACTTGTGTAAATGGGTGGATCTCAGGAGGAAAACACAGGACCTCTCAAGGAATACAAATAAAAAGTTTTAAAACGCAAAGGAGAAGCCAAATTCAACATTCATTTGGCAAGAGACAGGAAGGGTGATATGAAGACTGATTCTCTGTAGGAAGGTGAGTCAGTTTTCATCTCTAAGTAAATCTTGCCCTGTTTCCAAAGACTGAAGCCAATATACTAATAGAAATGTTAGCTATACTCTTGCCAGAACTGTCCACAGGGCAAGAGGTCAGCACAGGACAAATTCAGATGAACCGTAATCTGGTATGATCAGCTCCTAATAAAAGCCTAAATTCAGGCATTTATGTGTCCTCAGTGCTGCAGTACTAGGTACAAAATCAAACCAAATAAAAAATAAAAAAAAATTTAAAAAGGGAAAAAGAAATGCCTACGGTTTTTAAGGGAAAAGGCTCAAAAAGCCAACAAGCACATGCCAGTTCAGGAGTCTGTAATGATTCACACCAAACCTCATCAAACCTGCTCTGATACAATTCTGGTTTGGGTTGGGCTTTTTTCTTTTTTTTCTTATGCCCCTGACTCATACTTCATCCTTTTTTCTTAGAGAGGAAGGAGACATAAATTTATATGATGTTCTTCTAGAGTGATCTTGGTTTATGTACATCTTCTTCAGTTCTTTCAGTGTCACAAAGGGCTATAAAACAAGTTGGTACTTGAATATCCACCTGAAGATAAGGGGTAGGCTCATAATGTCAAGCAAGAAATACTATATATGATAGCAGTGACACCCATATAAGTATTGAGAAGTTTTAAAGAAGGAAACTCCACTGGAACTTTGCTTGGAAACGTACTCTAGCTGGCTGAGGAAAAACTATATAGTCATGTCTTGAGAAGTCTTTTCAGTACCCTGAGCATTCTTTGTTTTACTTTTGATAGTAAAATCATTTTATGTTAAAATAGGTCTTTTCTCTCTTGCTTTTTTTTTTTTTTTTTCTCTGCATAATGTAGCAACATACACTATTCTTCAAAGCCTTTTAATTATGGGGGTAGAACTTTTTTTAATATATTTTTATGAGCCTCCCCTATACCCTAAATAAAATACACTGAAATCAAAGTAGACATAAATTACCCGTCTGTGTTTTCTGTGAATTATATTTTTATTCATCATGGGTGACTCCCATGAGATTTGGTTAGAATGCAATTTTTAAGGGAGTAATAAGTAGGGGGCTTTTTGTATTTGGCTTTTGAACTGCTGATGTGATCTTGCCTATGTTTTTAACCCTTACTCTTACTAGGAGGGCTAAGATACTCACATTTTCATAGGATTCTGTGCATTGTAGTATAAAAGAAACATGAAGCACAAGGACGTTCAAGATAAAAACACTGGATACAAAGACTTTGATTCTAACTGTTAATATTAACTTTGCCTCTCTGAAAACAGCAGTTTTCCTGCTTTTGTTTCTACACCCGCACTTTTAATTTTTCTTTGGCCTTCTCTCTAAATTACAGTTCAAGATTAACAGCTTAACAGCTGCTCCTGCTTCAGACTTGGGGGACTTCAGTAAATATTCTCCCAGCCCCCTGCCTACGTAAAATCAGCTACACTGAAACCTTAGAGGTCAGAGCACAAAACAGTTTAAGATGATGAAGAAAGCTGCATCTGATTGAAATTCTGAGAAGAGCTTGGGCTGCAGAGAGTAATTACCTAGCTGGACATTGGCCAGGACATCATCACCTAACATCTTCACTCTGACAATGGTAGAGACCTGGGAGCTCTAACAACCCTGTACAACCAACAACCTGATTGTTAGCCCAAGTGGAGCGTTGTTAACCCAAACAGTCTACAGCAACACATCCAACCCCTAACGCTTTGCATGAGGATTTTTTTTGGAGACAAGATTTCATCTGAAATCACACACAAACCAGCATCCCTAGTGTCCCAACTTTTCTCTGCCCACAAACTGACCTCTTCAGCTCACTTCTGTGTCATTTGCATATATAAGTGAGGAATACAGAGTCTCTGAGATCAACGCTTAACTGGAGTCCTCTTATAAGACACTAAGGACTATAGGCTGCCACACATATACAGCAAAGACCACTTTCATGCCTGCAGGCATAAGAGATGGCACAAAATTCCCTGGAAACTTGCACTGCAGGGAAAAACTGCAGCCATCCATCGGAGACCCCTTTGGAACAAGGAGTAGGAACAGAGCTGCCATGGCACGTACATCTGTAGGGATTCAGCTGCTGTGAAGTAGCCCAAAAGCAGTCCAGGATTTTCCAGGGAATCAACACTACCCCTGCAGTGACTCTAGAAACCACATTACCTTCAGGCAACAGATGAAAAGGCAACTCATATTATTTCAATAATTTTCTGTTACCTAAGCACACTCATTACATGTAATTAGGGCACGTATTATGGATGTATAGAATACATTCCTGTTACATATAATACTGTAATTCCTGGATTTTAAGATTCATCTTAACACCAAACTTTCCGTCTCACTGGAACAGCTCTCCTCTTCCTTGGCCTAGACAAAGCACCACAGAGTGCTTATATGTGCACGCTCACAGACAGTTTTGAACATGTTGCAGGCTCTCATTATATAACAAAGTCCCTTTGATGTGTCTGCTTGCTGCCGGAAATGAGTGTGAGGCTTCTATGGTCCAATGGGAGCTTCAGGTTAATTAAGACTATAATTTCTGCATGGGGCCTGGTATGATCAGCGACTGAGGTAGCCAGGTAGCAACGACTTGATGGAAAGTCTTCGCAGTTCTCCCACCTACTCGTTATCACTTCTTTGTCTTAAGACAGCTGTTTCTAGTGGGATCAATAGGCAAATTTGGAAGAAGTTCTAGTAGCTGAATAAAACACGTTTTGCGTGGATAGGAGCATGTTTCCCGAGAAACCTGTTACATGAATCCTCATTAAATAGATAACCTGGGCCCCAATGCATTGCTTTGTGCTAGTTGTAGCTTTACAAGCCGGTGAAAAGTTTTGTCACGTGGCCAGTCCCCTCTCTTTCTGTGTGACCCTGTATCATCTCACTGCAAGGACTGGCAATGGAAGGAGCAAGCGAGGCACCTGGATATCCTTTTGAAAACTCTAGGTGTTCAGCATCTGATAACCTTACTAGGATTCTTGCACTCTGCCTTCTTCTCTCTGGCTCTTTGAAGAGAGGTGAAGACTGCAGCTGGGGTTAAAATTTCCCCTGCTCTTTCAAGGGACGGAGTGGAAAGAAGCTCGAAGATGTTAGAATACAGGAATACCTACAGTGGTCTTGAGCTCCACAGGATTTGTTACACCGTTTATGGCGCTAACAGGTAGGAGCCATGCACACCCCAGCCAGGGATGGGATGGTACCACCACCGCAGTGACAGGATTGCAAGGAACTTCTGCAGGCTGGAACCTGCTGAATTTCCCATCCTTGAAGCTGGATTTTTCCATTTGATCAATTCCCAGTGTGGTATCACTCTTGGAAACAGCCTAGAGGAACAAACAATGTAATATGTTGAAATGGAATGAAAACCGGGCAAAGGCACAGGTGAGGTGCAGCAGCTACCAACAAGTATTGAGCTGCCTTGCTCAGGGCAGCATCAGAAAAATATAAGGTAAAGGTAGAAAAGGGAGTGGAATTTATTATCTAGGTTCAGCTACATCTACATGGATTGAGCACAGCAGTGTAAAATGTGTCTTGTCTGAAGACTCAGTCTCCACTATGGTTGGTCAAATTCAGGTGAGGTGATATCAGGCGGTAGGTACTCATTGGCCCCCTCAGGGGAAGAGGAGGGTAGGGCGCTCCTGGAAGCAGGCAAGTTGAGTCACTCAGCTCAGTTCTCCTACAAGTAGTCATGCAATATGTGAGATTAGATATGTAATCTGTACTGTTGCCAAAATGGTAAATGAACAAAGAAGATTGCAAAAGAAACGGAAACTCATTCAGATGAAATTGTGTATGAAAGTGAGTAGAAGATACACTGCGGAAAATAATAAAAGAATAAAAAACTTTAAAGTTAAAGGAGCTGAAATTTTACAGATTCTTAAGTAGCACTGCATCGCCAGAGCTATTTCATGGGCTTTAACCATGTCTCCCAATTTCCCAGTGAATACAAAGATATATCTGAAATTTTCTAGATAAGACTATCATTATATTAGGAGACAACTTCAGAAAAACTCTTAACTCCCAAATTTTTATCTCTCCCTTTTTAAAAAAATCCATTTTTTGACTCTCCAAAATTTGGTGAGAGTTTGAGAACTTGTAGGAATACATGGGGTTTGGGTCCTCCTAAAAAGATCACCCATAGTCTAAAGCGGTTACCAAATGTATAAGTATTCCATATTGCAAGAGCAGGGAAACTCCCTGAAACTTCTTCATCTCTGAACCTAGAACAAGCTTCCTATCTTCAAAAGCCCTATCCTTCTTTCCAAGTAAATATTTAAATTATAATACACAGGGTTGTCTGGAGAAACAAACTATATTGCTTAGAAAGTAAGCTACTTTTTCCCATAGATGTTCCTAATAATTTTAAAATACCTAGACGTAGCTAGATATTTTCAAGAACAAATATACGTAGTCCTTGTGCAAAATAATCTAATCATGAGGCATGAGAAGAGGACCACTGGAATTCTGAAGCCTCTGATTTTCTCCCCATTACTGTCAAGGTCATCCGGTCTTCCTATACCTCATTTTCCCAGGTGTAAAATGGGGCTGATTTTTCCATAACTCATGTTGATGTTAAGAAAGCAGAGATCCTTATGTTTTCAATGTGGTAGGACAGAGGACTTGGGCTGCACAGACATAGTTTAAATCCACTCATTTCTTTCCTTCACTATGTTCCTGCTTGCCCTGCTATAGAAGGTGTTAGAAGAAGTCACTGCCACCATTATTCCAAGTTATTCAAACATGAAGTTCTGGCACAATGACAACTGGTGTGCCTGGGAAAAAGAGCCATAGAATAGAGCTCAGCTGTGAACTTTTTCATAACGACCACAGAACCAAAGATGAAGAACACCAGGAAATGTTTTATATATCCTAACCGGCCTGACTCCAGAAGCACCAAAGTTATACTGACTGCACTGGCTCCATAAACACCCAGAAGAAAGTGACTTACATGTAACTGCTCTCAAGTGATTGTATTGTAGATGTAGGGCTGAAACACAAGGCTTGGTAAGAGCAATGAGAATTTAGATGCACTTAACCATAGACTTGTGGTTTGTGCAATTATGGAAAAGGCTGTTCATGAAGTTAGACTCTAGATATATTTGCCTCAGACCCTGCTATTCTGAAATGTGCCCTTCTGAAGAACAGCCAAAACTACATACCGGTGGAAGTTAAAAATCCCATCCTTTGGTTGAGACCATTTTGAGATCTGCACTCACACATTAGCCCACCTTCCAAGGAAAAAGGCTGCACAGAGATCTCCTTTTTCTCCTGATGCTCCATGCTGTCCTCGTAGGATACTTGCACAACTGCATGTATTGCAGGTGAAATGCACCCAGGAACTGTTGAGATTGAGCATGTTTTCCTCCTGCAAAGAGCCAGGCACGAAGACAGAAGTCAGTCCTGAAAGAAAACAAGAAGATGAGGCAGCAGAATTATAACGCATCCCCGGAGAGAAGCATGCAGCTCCACAACACGAGTCCAGTTGCACGCAGACAGTCCTGCACGCAGAGATGCAACTCACAGCTCTGGAATCTCAGACTGGAATTTGCTCTGGGATATGTCAGTGGCTCGGTGTGCCTGGCTGGCCGGCAGCCACAGGGAGAGCAGTGTCTCCTGGCAACCCGGAGCGGGGCGGATCACACCTCAGGCAACAAAGCGCTTCCCGTGGTTCTCCTGGGGGTAACAGCAGCTAAGGGTAGTTAGGATTGGACATTTTCCAAAACATCTGGAGCAACTGAGCTTCTTAAGCCAGCCCTGCCCAGCACTGTGTTTGTGATCTGGGACTATTACACAGGTGTCTGTATACCGGATTTGATATTCATAATTCATTACTACAGCGCACGATTGCTTGAGCCAAATGCGCCCTCCTAATCCTTCCTCTGCATCTTTTGACTTTCTTATCTCAACAATCTCCTAATGAGAAGAGGTGTAGGCCAACACACAAAGTGTCTAGCAGCTGGAACTCACCTGCGCATTTAGTACTTACGTATCTCCCTTAGTAATAAGGAACTGGTATCTGGTTTTCCACCAAGCTTGGCACCAGAACAGCTATGTCTTCCAGCCTCCACAGGAGTTAGTAGTGATGCCCTTTTTCACTGGCATTTTGCTTTCCTGTGGGCATCAGTCCAAGAGAATTTATCCTGCACAGCCTGGCAACACCCAGTGTTTCCACAGGGCATGCAGAGGCTGGAACTTCAGTAAGAAGAACCTGCTTCTTTTTTGTCATTTGGACTTGGGTAAAATACAGCTGAATCCTTCTCAAACACAGTTTGTCTGGCTAATAGCAGCATCCCACATTCAAGATATTAGTCAAATGGAGATCACAATATTGTAAGTAGCAAAAAAATGCAAATGAGTATCAGATGAAATCCTTATGAGAGCCTTCAGAATACTGTCCTCTTTAAAATATTGCAGCTAATACTCAAGCTGATGTCGTGCCTTCTTCCCAACTCTGCCAAAACCACATCAACCCTATGTAAGAAGGCTTGACCCCTACCGACAAGCAAAAAAAAAAAAGTTGTGTGTTTAGTAGCACTTTCCTCTCTCATGGAAGACTTCCACCTAAATTTAAGTATTTTTGCTAAGTTAATTCTTTATTGCAAAGAAAATACTAACCAATATTTAATAATGACATGGGCCTTTATTGTTGTAGCAACAAGACAGAGTAGCATTAAAATGCTCTCCCCAGACATGCTCATTTAAATAAAAAGTGAGTTTATGTGTCAACAAATGAAAAGAAGGCAGTGGCAGGAGGTGAGTTACTCATAACTACCCATCGTAAAAATATTCTCTCAGAATTATTGCAAGGAGATAATTACAGCAGGAAATAGGCTATATTTTCTCAAGAAACAGAAATACGAGTTTAATTTGCTAGAAATGCTCTGGGAAATTGTATTTCATGAAAGTTCAAATTTCTGTAAGTGGATCGCTGTGGTAGAAGACCACCCTTCTGAGCCCACAGCCCCTGGAAAAGTGCAACTTGTGTATTACACTTCTTCCAGCTAGAGTTTCAAAAATTAACAAAGGTCAGTTGCATTATTTAGCTTTACATTTTCTAAAATCTCTGTTCTTGTAGAGTTTGGTTTTCTTTATTTTTTAAAAATACAGATGAAATTTTATGAATAGAAAAGTATTTATTAGTGTTGTCCATACATAAAGAGAACAGAAAAGGGAACTTCAAAACAACATACAGACAGTCTTGAGCACAAGTACTTTAGCTGCTTAAGTAAGGGGTCCAGTCCCAGGCCTATGTACGAACTTGTGTAAGTTATTTTATCTCTGCATCTCCGTTTACCTGCCAGAAAATGAGTACAATGTGCTTCATACTAAAGGAGAAAAGAGAGAAGTGAAGTTTGCAAAGTTTTCTGACATCCTTTGATGAGATTAGAAAGCTGAAGCTTTGCAAAACTATGGAAAAATCTGAAAATCTTGTTGAAAATCTGAAAAGCTGCGGAAGTATTTTTAAAACCGCTTTATAAGAAACGCTTTGTCTCGATCCTGTGAAAGATCTAATCTTTGTCAAAGGCTTAGCACTTACAGAAAAAACTAGTGAAACACAGAAAGAGAGAATATTTTGAATATATTTTGAATTTTATTTTTCTTAATAATTTTTAGGTCAAAAGTATTGTACATAACCAAGAAGTGCATAGCACTGAGTTTATCACTTTGGCTAGCACAGCTCAAAGAGAGGCAAAGAGACTACTTATGTACTTCTGCGTAGAGTATGTAACATCCATTGGTAACACCTGTGTAGCAATCTGCATTCAAATAATAACACCTTCAACTGCGTCAAGTGTAGTCTGTTGTGTATATACAAAGTCAGAAAAATATATTCCTTTTTTTCTTATATACACTATAGAACATGAGAATAAAATCTGGAATAGTTTGCAGTAACTTAGATGAGATCGGACTTTCATGATACAGAGCTTTAGAAAAACCTCCTCAGCATTTCTTGTCTTGAACCATTGTGATAAAAAAGTTGCAGAAAGAAAGCAAGCTTTCTGGACAGTATTCCTCGGCCACCTTTTTCTGATCAATATAATCTATGTCTTCAACGCAGTCTGGAGGACTGTGTTCTAGCTTTTTTTCAGTCACAGAGCTGGCTGCTGGAGTCTGAACAACTTCTTTTACATGATGAATTGTGTTCCCTTTTGCGGCACCTCCTGATGTTAGTAGGCTTGAGTGGGTCAACTTGAAATGCGCGCTTCGCGGGCCTTTCCTACACACTTTAGATTTTACAACGCTCTTGGGATCTTGACAGATTTGCTTCTGCTTCTTTAGGGATCGGGAGACTTGTTTCCAGTAGAATTTCTGGTTTGCTGCATACTGTGGACAGGTGGAAGGTTCTCCAGAGAATTCACACCAGAACTCGCTGTCACCATGCTTGCACTCTACGCGCACAGTAGCTGCATTCATGCCGGTCACTGCCCAGGTGCACTCTGCATTTTCTTTGGTTTTAAACTTGCCTTTAGGAGATGCTTTTCCTCCTTTGGACTTCTGCCCTTTTTCATTATCTTGGTTAGAATCCGTTTGTTTTTTCCCATCATCTTCTATGCCTTGTCTTCCCTTCTTTCTTTCTTTCTGTCTTTCACAGCTGGCTAGTAGCATCTGGGAGACCAGAATCAACACACAAAGAAGTCCAAAGCTTTTGATCCTCATGGCCTCTGTTCTGCTTGTTATCTGCCTTCAAAACAAACAAACAAAAACCATAAACACTTTTTCACTTGATACTGGGCTCCATTTGACAGTTGAAGTATTTCGGACATAGTATTGCACTGCTCTTTGATACCTATTAAAATGATGTTACCAGCAACATCCTCTGTCCTTTGTGTGAATAATGCCTGCTCTCTAGAACCATTATATATTATCCTTCAGAACTGTAGATGGCTATGGAGTAAGTCCTGATCTAATTACTTAATTATCTATGCAATATGAAACAGAAGAGAGTCACTCCCAGGACGTGCTACTGCCCAGTGACTGAAGTACCTTAATTAAAATTTCTTCTGCAGTCAGAGAAGGAATTTGAACCTGTGATTTGTCAATCTCAGATTGATATCTTAAGTTATAACATATAAAGCAGATGTTGTTCCCATGATCTCCCATTTTGTAAATGGCACATAAGTGACTTTGACTCCAGCCTCTGGCTATTCTTCAAAAATACGCCAGACAAAAAGGAAACCATTTGGTTCAAGTTGAGCAAAATTATTTCTTAGGCATCCTGAAAATTGTTTAATTCACTGCTTATGCCAGTTTTTCAGTTTTCTGTTGAAAAAAATGAAAGTAGTCTTTCCAGACACCAAAAAGTAACTATTGATGCATTCTTTGCTGCCTGGACTGCTAAAAACCCAGAACTAGCATTTTGTTTTTGAAGACACCTGCAGTGTACTGGTCTGTGTCTAAAGCTACTAAATTCAAGGGATAAATATACAACTTCGGTTTTAGCAAATTATTATCAAGCTGATCTCTGCTTCTGCACAGAGCACATGTATTTCTGTAGGTGTTTCTCTTTATGAAGCAGCTTCCAGGACCAGAGCATACCATAATAGCAGAGGGTTTACATCTGGCATTTAGTTGATTAAATCCCTAAAGATATTTTACAGATGTTTCCATCATAGCCGTTTGTGTAGCCAAGTTTCCGTGTTAGAAAGCAGAAATTCATGTGTAGGCACGCTACTAAGGAACCTATTTCAACATTCACCCATATGAAAATATCTTTCGTTACATAAATTTAGAATCTAGAATACATAGGTAGCAGCAGATGTGAGCAGGTCCTACTCTTACATAGTTCTTACTTGACTTGCTTCATGCCTTATACTATACACAGAGATTTTTCACTCCATAAAACCCTCTTTAGAGATCATGTAGTATTTACACTTTTGTTGCAAATACAGCAACTAATAACATTAAAATGAATAATGACATGACAGTAATCTTCTGTTGCAAGTGGAGCAGTGCCAAAGAAAGATAACTAAAAGACATACCTTGCACAGGGCTTGAAGACACCCAAACGCAACTCCTTCTGCACCTTGTCTCTTTCAAAAGAATCAGAGCTAGTTGTAAAAGCAGCCTGGTATTTATAAAGGCAAAGACACACCTTCAGGTCTCCAGCAAGACTATTACAACACAATAGGATACTTCAGTGCCATGTTCATTTACCTCTGACACACCTCCTTGGAAAAGTGCCAGCTCTCATTCTTAGCACAAAAAACCCACCCAACCAGCTATAGTGGGGTGACAAGGTGCATTTGCATAAACCAGATGTTACTTTAGCCAAGTCCTTCCCTCTTCATGGACAATGATAAGAACTTTATTAGATCATGATCTTCTCTAAAAGAGCTTTTCCCAGCCATTGAGGGATGTATCCTGCAACACCCTCAACAAGTTGCACTACCATTAAGTTTAGCAGAATTTGGGTAGCGTTCAGTGATTCTTTGTGAAATGAAAACCACTCCACAAAGAATTTCAAAGTTACCTTTCCAACATTTCATTACCTCCCATCACAAAAATATATTGGAGTACATTTAAAAATCAAAATAATTAATTACTCTGCATTAAGGGCACCATTCATTATGGTGAGATGGTCGTAAGCACAAAGTTCAGAAACAAATACAAGCTCCCTCAGAATTACTTAGCATATGGGGTCTAAGAGCAGGGATCGATTGCACAGCACTGATCCACGCTCCTCCCTCTCTGCCAGCTTCTGTGTATGTAAAGAAGCGGGTCACATCAGGAGATTTCATTATAGGACCATGTCTAATGCATATTAACTGAAAAAGATGATGACAGTGAAAGAACAAGCATTAGAAAAATATAAAAATGCTTTCAGAGTTGGAAATAGGCATCCCTTAAAGAATGGATGGAGCAGATAGTGCCTTTGTAGCTTGGTTGCTTCAGGTGGTGAAGTGGAGAAAAGTGAGAAGCCAAATAAAGGAAGAAAAAGTGCAATTCCGCAATGAGTGCAGGACAGAAACGTGGAGAATGGGATTCATTTACTTGAAATACTAAGAGTCTGATCTGTGTGCTAGGACTATCTCCTAATCTATCTGTGGATGTTCAGCTACCTTTGATGCTTTGTGATTGAGTTCAGCCATTAGATCTGCCCTGTGCACCTTTGATTTGCGTGAGTTAGTATGAAACTGTTCACAACATTCGACTAAATGTGAAAGATTTGTCGTTAGCACTGGCAAGGGCTAATGAATAGAGGTATGGATCACTCATGGATCAGAAAATGTTTGACTGTGTCAGGTTGGATGGGAATCAGAGAACAAAGATAATGTAAGAGAGGGACTATCTTGGTCAGGAATCCTAAACTTACACCACTTAGTATCCACAGTACCATCAGGAGTATTAGTAATTAGGTTTACGGTACTAGGTATTAGTATCAGGTTTACAGTTGGACTCAATGTTCTTAAAGGTTTTTTCCAACCTAAATGATTCTATGACTCCATGATTCTATTTAGCGTAGATTCTTAAAACTGTGCAGCTGCATTAATGCGGTTACGTGCCTCAGCTACTGAGCCTTTCATCAGGGCTGATTACTCTGGGGACAGCATCAAGCCAAAGTGGCTACTCTACCTGAGGTTCTGGCACTAATTCAGGTATGTTTTTATCATGGCCCATTGCCCTGCGTAAGCATACTATAAATTGACTTTTGTGTGACAGATTAGGGGGTTGGTTCAGGCATATCACCAAAAAACCTGCCACCAAACCACCAACACCCTCCCTCTCACACTATGGCTGAGCAACTTTTACAAAATAGAGAAGAGAGGACGGTTACAAAGAAATATGTAAGGAGCCACGGGCAACAGGACCAAGCACAAGATTTATAGTAATGAGCTACACATTCTTGTCCCAGTTCTGCCGCAGATTTTCTCAGAGATACTCACTAGGAGGTGCCAGATGTTCTTTACCTGGAAAGGGAATGTAATACTTATTCTTGTAGATGATGATGCAATGATTTTTTTTGTTGGTGTTTACAAAACACCATTTACAAGTGAAACTAATCACAATGTATTGAACATACTTAAGGTCTCCACCATTCATCACTTCCAAAGTTGCCTGTTTTGACAGCTTTGCCTAGCAAATTAGGTTTCAGTGTCAGTCTCAGTTCAGCTGCCCCGTTGTCAATGGCAGGTATCAGCCTAGTCTTCCTACTGGATAAATAATGGGGGAGAACAGGAAGAGAAAAGGCTGCACAGGACAAGCTTTGCCTTCCTGCTGCTTTGGTATTCCCTGACTAAGGTGGTGGCAGACTGGGCACACATTAGCTCTCCCTGTCTTTAGCACGTAGGAAGTTCATAAGGAATTCTGCAGTCTAGTGCTTGTTGATATGGGCAATTACATCTTTGAGATGATCCATCTTGACCCAGGTTGACCTCTTGCCTAACCTCCTAAGATGATTTTGAAATCCCGGTAAACCAAGATTTACTTATTTTAGTGAATAAAATACAGTCTCGGTCTATGAAGGCTGGCCTGAATACCCTGCAGTTATGTTGCTATGCCGCCACAATATCTGTTTGTTTTGTTTCATTTTAATTAAACACAAACTGATGTTTTATGGCTGCCTTTTACCTACCCAGGCATATAGTGCATATTCAAACTGTACCCCAATAACCCTGCTGGGAGCTGCCTTGTCACTATCTCCAGGTGATCAGAACATTTGTTTTCTTCAACTTTCATCTTGAAAAGAAAGTACACAAAATTAAAGTAGGACCTCCATTTCTTAATTAGCACCTAATTGTCAACAAAAAATTGCTGCAAAAACTTGTCTGATACTTTTCCAAGAAAACTTTTTTCTTTCTTTCTTTTGGTCATGCACATTTTAAAATATACCTTAGTCTTGCCTTTTGCTGAGCTGAAACACTGTTTCATTGTAAAGTGCAGGCAGAGTTTTTCCATGGAACAGGCAGTGCAGACTAGTAATTGAAAGACAATTTGATCCATGCAACATACGGCAAACCTAAACAGCTTATTTGGCAAGATCAGATTTATGGGGAGCTGTTTAGTTATTAAAATAGGAAGACACAGAAGACATTTGGCAACACTAGCAAATAAAAGTAATCATTAAGAATTACAAACATAGATACTTAAATCCCAATGTGAGTTTTGTATAGAAAATCTTAATCCAGACACATTCCTGCAGCCTTTTAACTGAAACTTGGGACAGTTAATCAGCATATTGAAGTTTTCTTTAAAACTGTTACAATTAAATCTATCTGGTGCCTTTCTGCTGTTCAAGCAAAGAGAGGATTTATCCTCGTTCTTAATTATGATCCATTGACATGGAAGCGCAGTATTTTCTAAGTTAGTCCTTATTGCTACTTATATATTTTCCACAAATACATGTATTTTGGTATAGGAAATTATTATCATTTGAACTATTAGTTGCATTGGTGTATTATTTGCAAACTGCAATTTGCTTGTGGTGTCATCTATGTGACACTGTGAGGCTCCTGTTCATTTATGGGTTTTTTCCCCACAGAATAAAAGGTGAATTTTATGTAAAAACAGGAAAAAGTTAATTTAATTTACAAATAGTAAATGATCAATGGATTTCCCTGACCACCTACAAATAGGGCTCCATATAAGAACGTCAGCTATTTGTCAGTCATATGTGTAGACATCTGGATGCTGTTCTCCATGCAAATGCTCAGGCAGAGCAAATTAAGATGGATCCAGCATCAGTGAAGTGAACAGCTGCTTACATTTCAAATTAATGTCTGTGGGAATCGTTCTGCAGCATTCAAGCAATCCTGATGATGGAGTGCATCAGGTAATGTTCCAAGGATATAAAAGGAGGACTTGAATTTAATGGGATTCCAGAGACGTGTAGAATCTGTCCCTCTGTCACAATTTTTCTGTTAGCTTAAACAGTTTGTGCACAGGCTTACTTGAAAATTGTGTGGATTCCAGAGACATGTGTAGAATCTGTCCCTCTGTCACAATTTTTCTGTTAGCTTAAACAGTTTGTGCACAGGCTTACTTGAAAATTGTGTCACCTGGCACAACGTACCTCACAGCGATTCTCTACAGTAAGTTTGCAAACTTTTTTAGAAGAATGGAGTCAGGCATGTGTATTATAAACCTCACTTTCTACTTTTACATATACACTAGAAGTGAATATATATTTGCTGCAAGACCTGAAGAAAGAATGACATTGAGCACTCTACAGCTAGAGTTCCTTTAAAAATTACCAGCCTGACTAAATGGATGATGTTAAGCCACAGTTACTTTCAGGGGCAGGGAGCTGTGTGTGGGGCTGTGGAGGTTTGTTTGGTTTTGTTTTTTAATGTGACTAGCACACCAGGTGTTCCCTGCAAGTAAACGAATACCATCAATACATGTAAATCAGACATTTTCAGTATATAGGTACACACGTTATTAATTAAAAGACTAGCCTGTTCATGTACTATTTACTAAGGAAATGTAATCATATACAGGCTGTAGGTGTACACCATTTTGCTGAAAATAGTACCTGCTGAAAGATTAAGTATGTCAACGAATGTGGGAGCCGTACTTACTGTGGTGGTGGGCTGGTCTCTGGCATCTCACTTCCATTCCTAGGCAAACAGGCTTCAAGGCGAGGAACTCATAACTTTATTTCCTTAATTCTTTGAATCTGGTATCTAAAAAAGACAGCAAGCTGGCAGCCCTAAATGTTGAAGCGTTCTCACATGGCAACAAAGAAGTTGTAACACAGGCAGTGGCATCAATGCCAGCCTTTTGGCATCTCACCGCCTGTGCCCAACACTTCAGAAGAATATTCCATAGCCTACTGCCATTTCTCTGGAAAAGGCTAGTTAATTTAAAAAGTGGTGATGGTTTCAGTGCGCTGAGATCTGTTTACTCACATGTTACATGGAGGCATAATTACTTGAAAAGAGGTTGAAGAAAATTCATCAGTTAACAATAATTTTCAGTTACCTTTGGCCTGGAATTAAATTGATATTAGTTAAATAAATATGAAAAAGGCACCAAACTGACTCTTCATTGAGTCTTTGACAGCGTCCAATTATTCCACAAACTAGTCAAAACTGACAAGTGAATTTGTCAGAACAGAATCCACATGAAAATCAGTATCATGAAATAAGAAAGAAACAAAAACGAGCCAATTTGAACAAGTATTAACTTTAAGTTAATCACAGAACAACAGAAACTGAATGAGAGCTGTGTATTAATTATAAGCTAATAAAAAGAAGAGCACCTTACAAGACTGGTGTGGTTTGGTCCAGATTTGCCCAAGCAAGCTGAGCAACAGATAGTAAGGTTATTTTGTAGCAACCTCCAGTTCATGACGAGGCTCCCCATTGCAGATGCTCAGGCATTTCAGTTAAGAACTAAATTCCTGAAGCACTAGGAAATTAAGTGAACGCTGGTCCTTCACACAGTCGTTATCTGTGAGTGAAACTAACAACTTAATCTTTTTATCCGTGATTTGTAGCCCTAGTATTACTGACTACCTTCCTCATCTGTGAATTCAGTAGTTCTTCCTTGCAGTGTTATTCTTCACTTACTTGCTATATTACGTTGGCAACATTTTGATTAAAATGTCCGGAAATTCATTACTGCCAAGGTGTCATTTCTCTTCATCAGAGCTCTAACCCTCTTGTCTGCCAGCCCGTGCCTGGCAGTCAGCAGTTGTTCATCTATTACCTAGCTGCTTATTGAGCACACTCTCACACGCAGTCAGGAAAGGGAGAGTTTGTTTTCATACCTGTAGAGTATTACTTTATCTTGGTGGGCAAGGACAGTGGTGTTTTCAGAAAACTATAACTGGTTTTAATTAACCCGAGAAGATCCAAGCCAGTGATGGAGCGCAATCATTAGGAACGTGTTCCTGAAATGATGAGGAAATCCCCCTTGTTTCATTAGGTAATACAGAAGAAATTCTGTGGACCACATATATGCAGGAGACAGAAAACTTTGATGTGAAATGGAGTCGACAGAGTGTTTTGCCTTGGCAGGAGGCGGCTTTCCAAATTCAAAGAAGGATAGGAAATTTTTAGATGCCTCTTCTCCCTTAATCTTATTGTAAAAGTATGTTGAACCAACCTTTAAGAAAGTTTGCCTTGATTTTGAAACAATTCAAAGACAAAGAAGTATAAATAATTGCCACTGCTAACTAAACACAATTACCCTCTTCTATACATATGTTAAATGCTGATACCATGACAAAGATGATGGTTACTATACAAGAGCTAGTGGAAAACATATCCCAACCTAAGCAGATCCTAAGATTTTTGTTCCTGCATATTTGCATCTGATAATGCTACATGGTCACCGAAGAAGAGATGGGATTAGATAGGTACAAAAAGAATCTGTTTTTCCTCTTCTTTAGAATTTAGTTTTCACAGAATACAAAGGCTATAATTTATAAAGAAAAAACCCCAAACCCATAAAACAAAAAACCAAACAACCAACCATGGAACAAAAATAATGTAAAATAGAGGGATACTAGAGTAAAAAGTGTATTTCATACTTATTTTTCCAATATCAGGAAGACCTTAATCTCAAAATCTGAATTCTACTTATTTTCATTTAATTTTGCCTCTAATGGAAGTTATCACTTCTCTATCTCAAATCACAGCTAAAGACTCTCCAAGCAGAATCATTTCATTGTCCTGTGATTTTATTTAAGCAGGCTGGCTGCTTGATTTACTAGCATAGATTAATTGATTTAATAGCATAGATTCACTATATTCAGAGCACGCTCAAGTTGTTTTGGCAGCCAGGGGAAACGACTATTGACTAATTGCCATCTGAACTATTTAGCCTGCTAAGGGTTTTATAGCTTAGAGCAATGCAAGAGTGTGTGTCTCTGACCAGAACAGCTTCAGGAATACAATCAGACAATGGATTGCTCTCTTACAGAAAGGTAAAAATAAGTAAAATATTAAAAAGATGGAATTATAAATTACTGCCTGCCATTAGACTGGAGTTTACTCAGGGTAATGACAAGTCACGCATATCTATTATGAGGAAGAATTTGACATGTTACATGAAATCATGACACATATTGCTAGAACACAAGGGACTGTCTTATGAGCAGCACCGTTTACCATAAACACTGAGCTTAACGCTCCAACCAAAAGATTCTTTCAGCTGTCACAAATGCCTCATCTCTTGCTAAAGCATTGCAGGAAAAATTTCCCTGTCTGCTTATTCAGATGAAAAAAGCCTTTGCATTAAGGCAATTCTGGTGGAGCTATTAAAGGCAGACGAGGGTAATAAATGAGATTCAGCCCTCTTCTAGTTCTAATCCACCTTCTCATAAAGGTAAGATTTATTTTTTTTTCTTAGTGGGAATTTGAAATGACTTAGGAACTTGTTTCTGGTTTTTTTCTGATGCATATACAGCAGTCTCCACTGAATTAGTTCCTTTACAGGCAGCAAAAATACTAATTGATCCTGCATAGGTGAAGAGAACCAAGATCAGCTGAGGGTTATAGTGTGGTTTGGAATACTTCAAATATTGACCAGAGCAGTGGTGAAATTCTTCCACACCTTGGTGTGGTTGCAGAGTGATACAGGATGAACATGAATGGAGTTGAATACATGTATGTACGGGCCAAGATGTGGTATATTAGAAAGACATTCTTTCCTAGCTGCTGACCCCATTTTCTGAGGTTGTGTCTGGGCTTCTGTAAACCACATCTGATCCGAACTGATGTAATCAACAGTATTTTTTTCAAGGAAGATACAGCAATTGTCTTTTCTACCTTTTACTTCAAGAAATCAAAGCAACCTAGATTTCCTTTCTAGTTTTTCTCCAATGCAGTCCTGGTCAGAATAGATGGCCTTTCAAAAGTCTGGTTTTTATATCAGTGGCAGGTCTGTGGAGAGAGAGGTGAGGGAGAGCATCTGTCATTTGTTTCATTGGCCAGTCTGGCCCAAACCACAACAGTCTGTTCTCACGCTCTCTTCTGTAAATAAGTTGAGCTGTACCAATAAATAGACATGTGCATATATACACAGATGAATAGCATAGCATAAGCACTGAATAGTTTTCTCCTTTCCATTATATTTAATTAATATGTGTGGGTTTATTTGTATATTTGTTGAAATAACAGGTGTATATGTGTGTGTGGAGAGAGAAGAATAGGTGGATCTACCCTGACTAAGAAAGTATATTGCATAAACTCTTATGAGTTTATCAGTGCCTGGTAATTTTGTGGGGTTTTAGCACTGGTTCCAAGCACAGCAAGACGTTTCTAGCACTTGCTATGAAATAAACATTCATTTCAAGCACACTTTTTAAATAGAGTAGAAAAATGGAAACAGGAATCTAGAAATTGTTCCAGAAATGGGAAACGAGGAACCAGGAATGGAAAACCAGGGACTTCATAGTGTAGGCTGTGCTGGAATTAATTTTTTACAGCAGTCCATATGGTGGTGTGTTTTAAATCTGTGACTAGAACAGTGCTCATAAAACATGCAGATATTTTGGCTACTGCTAAACAGCATGAAGGCCTTCTCTGTTTCTCACTCTGTCCCCTCTCCAGCGAGTATGCTGGGGGTGGGGAGAGATTGGGAGGGGACGCAGCCAGGACAGCTGGCCCCAGCCGACCAAAGGGACCTATGGGCTATTCCATACCATAAGATGTTGTGTGCAAGAAAATGGGGGGTAGTCTTTCTAGAGTAGCTGTTGCTTGGAGACTGGCTAGATTGCTTGTGAGAAGTGTAGAGTGAATGTCTTTGGATAACTTGGTGAATTTTTACCCCTCTTTCCTTCACTTATTAAAGTGGCTTATAAAGTCTTTATCCCAACCCACTTTTTTTTTTTTTCCTCTTGTGTTCTTCCAATTCTCTCTTCCATCCCACTGGGGAGACGGAATGAGTAACTGGTGGGTGCTTCATCGGTCTCTGGGGTCAACCCACTACAGAGACTTCAATCCTGCAAATAACTAACAGAAAATTGTATTTCCATGGATACCAGTTGGAAAGAAACCAACAGAGAGGTCAGTCCATGTGCAGAACTTCCTCTTTGCTAAAAATACTGATGGCCAAGCAACACCGATACCTCATTGGGTCCATGACTCTAAACCACAACAGTTGTCACAGCAAAGACAACAAGAAGGTACAGTCACAGCTGTGACAACTGCTTTGCTGATTAGATTGCTCCATTTGAATAGACTGTTTCAGCTATATGGAAAAAGTGATCTTGGGCTAACACAGGCTCTGCCTCCACAAGTTACGTCGGCCACCATAGCCTGACCTATTCACTGACAGGATTAGCAATAAAGTTTATCCTCCATAATCTTTGGGTTATCCTTGAAACACAGTATAAGCATCCTTTAAATGCACTTGGGCTGTAAGGCTCAAGAGCTCACATCTGGAAGGGGCTCTGAAAAGTCGTGCTGAAAGCTCAGCAAGTCAGAAGATCAACTGCAAAGGTCTGCGTTTCACAGCTACTGTTTGGGCTGGTAGCTCTCAGTATTTTCCCATCTGACAGAAGCCTCTGAAAGCACAGAAAAAGGACAAAGGGAATGGATAAATCTTATTTGCCATTTTCCTTTTACTGAGATCAGTGTGTTTGGGTATTCACTGAATAGACACCATTAACAGAGAAAAAGTTTTCTTGACCCATCTTTCCAAGTTCTAGTGCAACTTGCTATGGTTAGTAAAGCCTGAAAGGACACACATCCCTCAGCATTTATGATAGATTTGGGGTTTGCTCAGTTAACCAAGAGAAGATAAGATGTCTCTGACTATATTGTTCTTTCAAAACTTAGTGGTTTTTTCTTGGATCATTTCTAACTCTACAGCTCCTCCATGTGGAGATCATTAACAAACAAGAAATTAATAATCTTAAACACTAGGTAATAATTTTTTTTTCCTGGGTTTGCAGAGGACTAGCAGTATTCTAAATATTTAGGACATTTTTAGAGGTATTCAACTCAGTTCAGCCAGAAACCAATTTTCTGAAAACGGGTGAAAAGCAGTGCAGTAATTCTGTAGATCAGCATGCCACTGCTAATGCCGCAGTGTTACATTTCCAATTCTAGTTTAAACTATCATCTTTCCTCTGCTATCACAGGAATTACACAAACTTTTTACTCATGTGTACTCCTATTTGTTCCTGTGCACCTGTATAGGAATCTCGCATCTTAGTCCATGGGACCTGATGAAATTCATCCCCGGGTCCTGAAGGAGCTGGCGGACCAAGTTGCAAAGCCACTTTCCATCATATTTGAGAAATCGTGGCAGTCTGGTGAAATTCCTGTGGATTGGAAAAAGGGGAACATAGCCCCGATATTCAAGAAAGGGAAAAAAGAGGACCCAGGAAACTATAGGCCAGTCAGTCTCACCTCTGTGCCTGGCAAGATCATGGAGCAGATCCTCCTGGAATCTCTGCTAAGGCACATGGAGAATAAGGAGGTGATTGGAGACCGCCAACATGGCTTCACCAAGGGCAAATCCTGCCTGACAAACCTGATGGCCTTCTACGATACTGCCACGAACTTGGTGGACAAAGGCAGAGCAACGGACGTCATCTACCTGGACTTAAGCAAAGCATTTGACACTGTCCCACATGACATCCTGGTCTCCAAATTGGAGAGTCACGGCTTCGATGAATGGACCACTCGGTGGATAAGGAACTGGC